>APFE030103557.1:89699-109596 GCA_000404065.3 Pinus taeda | reverse complement strand
CTCCTAGTCACCCTCCTTAGGGGATAAATTATTTTGTAGATAGATCTTAACAGTGAATTCGAATGGATTTTGGAATTTCCTCACTCCAATCCAAGTCAAGGGGATGAGTTGTTATTCTGACACCAAGATTGGCTAGCTTGTTAACTAATTTGTTTCCTTCTTTGTGGACATGAGATAGGAGGAGGGCTGTGATTTTTTCTAAGAGTTTTGTGGTAATACCTATTCGAAATTCCAACCTCCAACTCTTAAAGACATTGGAAGGATCTGATCCATATTGGATTTTGTAGAAGATATTGATAATGGTCTTGGAATCTCCTTTAATAACAAGCTTGTGAATTTGTTTATGGATAGAAATTGAGAGACCCTACTCTAGTACCCAGATTTTAGGAACATTATTAGTGTTCATGCCTATGACACCTACATGAACATGTAGAATTTTCCTATTAGCATTATGAAAGTCTCCGTCATAACTGGCTTGGCCTGGATTACCTTTTGATGCCTCATCGAAGTTAAGTTTGATGAAGTCCTCTAGAGGGGCAACCCGGTGGAAGGTTTGGAAGGGAAGAGAATTGGAATAGAGAGAGTATGCCATAAGGAATAAGGGGGGAGACTCGTTCCAATTAGAATTCATTTTTCAAGTTGATTGCATTCTCAATATTTGGAGGATCATAGAAAAGAATAAATTGTTTCCCTTATTTTATTTAGGATAGCTTGCCAAATAAAGTCTATGGAGACCCTGATATTCTTAAATGTTTGTTTTTTTGACTCCTTCCAAATCTCCCATAGAATGAATCATGGGATGAGTTGCCATGTTTTGTTGACAATCAGATTAGTAAAAGGGGAGTCACACTGGAATTGTAGATCAGAATTAGATAAATTTGCATTGCATTTCACTCACAAGATGTACGTATTAATACAATTCATTAACCCTTGGTTTCATATTTCAAGAAGTATCTTGGAATTATCATGACTATTAGCATTCACTTGAGGCCTTTTGCCTTCCTCTCAAGCGAATAAGCCGCATAACCCCAATGGATTATGTTTCCAACATTCCTGCCTTTTGTTGAAAATGTAACTATGGTTGGTTTTCATAATGGTTATGTATTTATTGTAAAATTGAAAAAGAAGAAAAAGAAAATTATTTTTAAGAATGGGCTTCATGCTCTTTTTATTTTTTCATTAGGTGAAAGCCTCTATTGAAGCATTCTATGGTTTTCTTGAGTCATAAGAGTCATTTTCATATGTATTTGACCCTTCTTTTACTTTTGTATCATGTAAAAAAATTATTTTGAGTCAAAAATAATCATTTTTCATCTCCTCACCAAGTCAGCCTTGCCTTGATTAAGTAGGCCTTTTTTGGGGTTATTCGACCTCATGGAAGTAGTATATATAGAAGGATAATTTGACCTCCTTTGGCATCTATTACAACAATTTTGATCTGTAGTAAGAAGAAAACGAAAAGAGGACAAAAGACAAAATCAAGGAAAAGTGAAAAGGACAAGTTATGGGCATCTATCTCTCACACATGTGAGTTCTCTAGGGTTTTGGGCAAGTTGTAGGGGCCAAAATTTCTATAGTTATTGCAGGTTGAAAATTCTAAGTTGCAGGGGGTCAAAATTCTAGTTGGAGCAGATTTGAAGGGTGTTGACCCTTGTTGACTTTGGAAGAGACTGTCTACTTGGAAGGAGGTATAACTTGGTGATTGGAGGAGGCATTTATCTTGGTCATAAGGTCTTATATTTTATCACTTTAACCTGTTTCTATTAGAGAAGAAGAGTTTGATTGGGTTTTCCCCTAAAAGAGGGGTTTTGCCATGGCTAAATGCCTACATCTTGTGTCTCTTGTTCTTGTGATCTTCATATTTTTTATTTGGTATTTTCTTTATGAAATATAATGTAATAAAGAAGTGAAGAATCCAACACATATCACAAGTAATTATCAAGAAAAGAGGAATCAAAACTCTATTAACTACATGCATTGATTTCTCAATATGGGATCAGAGCTAAGATAAAGGAAGAATCGTTTGAAGATCACTTTGTTGGCTATCATTTGAAGAAACAAAAGCACTCTTGTAAGGAATATCTCTCTCATAAATGGAAATCTATTTGAATATGGTGCTCAAGTCCCTTAAAAATATCTTGAAATATGCAAGAATCTTTGGTGTCAAGATCATCTATAATCTATCTAGAAGAGTCAAAATTGGAGGATTCTTGGTTGCACTTACATGTACATTTGATGATGAAAATGATTGGATCATTGATAGTGGAGCCTTAATACATATGATATGAGAAAGTGGGCAACTTCAGACCATATCAAAAATATCATCATCTCATTTAGTGGAGCTTGGAGACAACAATAGCTATCTAGTCAAAGGTCTTGGATATACTTCGTTGGAACTATAATAGAAAAATTCATCTCAAAAACATTATCTATGTCCCAAGTTTGAAAAATAATTTACTTTCTATTTGTTGTCTAAAATATAAAGGAGATAGAATTGCCTTTGTAGACAAAAAATTTCTTGTTTGGGGAAGGGACTCTAGTATTGAAAAGGCTAGGGTTATTGGGGTTCGTGAGGGGAGGTTGTATAGACTTCTAACACCTCCTCCTAGAGCTCTTGTTCACATGGATATTAGTCCCTATGAGCTTTTGCATAGAAGGTATGGACACCTTCATTATAAAATATTTCCCTCCCTAAGTCAACTGGTAAAAGGCCTCCCTAACATGAAGGAGGGCCATGAAGGAGTATGTAAGGGATGTGCTTTTAGGAAAGAATACAAAGAAACCATTTACAAGAAATGACACAAGGTCTAAAGAAGTATTATACCTCATTAATTCTTATGTGTGTGGACCTATGGAAGATAAATCTCTTGGATGCCATCTATATTATGTGACCTTCATTAACAATCACTCTAGAAAAAAATGGATTTATCTTCTCAAATCTAAGGATGAAGTCTTTGAAAAGTTCAAAGAATTCAAATCTAAAGTGGAAATATTAACAAAAATAAAGAACCTTACGTGCAACAATGGTGGTGAGTATACATCTAAGGAACTCATAGAATTTTTCAAAGAAGCGGGTATTAAGAGGGAGCTCATAGTTCCCTATAATCCTCAACAAAATGGAGTAGCAGAGAGAAATATTAGGACCATTGAAGAATGCATAAGAGCCATGATATATGACCAAGGCCTTCCAAAATTCTTATGAGTAGAAGTATCTATGATGACATTATTCATACAAAATAGAAGTCTTCATATAATTCTTGAAAATATGACACCGAAAGAAGCACTTTCATGGAAGAAACCAGATGTAGATCATCTCTTAATCTTTGGATGCCCTACCTACATTCATATTCATAAGGATAAGAGAAAGAAGTTATATCATACTAGTACAAATGGTATATTTGTAGGTTATAGCCTTTACCAAAGGCTTATAGAATCTATGAAAAAAATCGTCAAATTGAAGTTAGCAAAGATGTTATATTTGATGAAAATGTTGCATACAAAAAGTCTAAAGATATTCTCATTGAATCTGGTGACGAATATATACCACTCTTTTAAGAAGAAGAGAAACATTACAAAACACCTACAAATCAAGAAGAAGATAGACCAAGTGAACTCATTCAACCTACAATTATTCGCGAAGTAAAGAAGAGGCTAAATTGGTTGAAAGCCACGCTTGAAGATGTCGAAGGACATGGAGCAACAAAAGGTACTTTTAGAGAGATAAATAAACCAAAGAGGTACTCCATATATGCATCATATATGAAGAAACTGGTTGAAGCACAACCAACCACATTTGAACAAGCCGATAATCATGATTAATGGAAGAAAACCATGCAAGAAGGATATCAATCAATCATGAAGAATGTGGTTTGGGAAATTGTTCCTAGACCTAGTGACAAATCTATTGTCACCTCTAAATGGATTTACAAAATCAAACATGTTGTTGATGGGAACATAGATAAATACAATGCAAGATTTGTAGCAAGAGGTTTCTCTCAAAAGGAAGGTGTGGAATACAAAGAAACATTTTCTCATATAGCCAGGTACACTACCATTAGATCCTTGATTTCTTTAGAAGCTACTATGGGATGGAACATCCACCAAATGGATGTCAAAACAACTTTATTGAATGGAACCATAGATGAAGAAGTATATATTGAACAACTAGAAGGTTTTGAGATAGATAGCAGGAAATACACATTTATAGATTGAAGAAAACTCTATCTGGATTGAAACAAGTACCTGGAGCTTGGTATGCTAGAATGGATGCCTATCTTCTAAGGATTGGATTTGTCAAAATCTCTGCAAACTCAAACCTCTACATCAAAATAGTAAAGAATGATCTAGTCATTATTATGTTATATGTGGATGATTTACTTCTTATAGGTGTGGGGAATATAATTCAAGAATGTAAGAAGATGTTGACAGCAGAATTTGAAATGAAAGATCTAGGACTTACGCATTGTTTTTTGGGCTTGGAAGTTTGGTAAAAACCTGGAAAGGTATATCTTGGCCAAGGAAAATATATTATCATGACTCTACAAAAATTTTGTATGATGGATTCCAATATCATGACAACTTCAATGATTAATAACTTAAAGAAGTTGAGAGGTTTAGACTCTAACCTTGTTGATCCCACTTGTTATCGTTGGTTGGTTGGATCGTTGACGTATTTGGTGAGTACTAGACCTAATATATGTTATGTCGTAAATGTTCTAAGTCAATTTCAGTTGGATCCGCGTCATGATCATTGGATAGCTTCCAAGCATATCTTGAGTTATTTGTGTGGGACTATTCATCACTACTTAAAATATGATGGAAATAAAATTTGATTGACAAGTTTTACCGATTTTGATTGGGGTGGCAGTGAGATGGATAGAAGAATCATTATTAGTGGTTGTTTTAGGCTGGGATCTGTGATGATTTCTTGGATGAGTCATAAATGAGATTAGGTTTCTTTAAGTAGTGTTGAGGTTGAATATGTTGTTGCTTGTGAGGTTGGAAAAGAAATGGTTTGGATAAGGAAGCTTCTGTCAGATTTGTTTGGAGGGACTTGGTTCCCATAGTTATAAATTGTGATAACTAAAGTAGCATCAGAATGTTTGAAGACCACATGTTCCATGATATAGCTAAGCATATTAATAACAAGTACCACTATATTATAAATTTGGTATAATATGGGGTCATGAAGTTACAATATGTTTTGACAGATGAACAAGTAATTGATGTGTGGACGAAATCTCTCCCCGACAAGAAGTTTGTATATTTTAGAAGCATACTTGGATTGATGGATATCTCTGATTTGGTTGAGAGGGAGAGGTGAGTAAATTATGATGGTACTTCGGTGGACATCTTGGCTTAGATGATATTAATATCTTAGTTATAGTTTGGCCTAGATGATGTCTAGATCCTTGTGTGGGAGGGTATTTTGGCCTTGATGATATGGAGTTCCTTTTGATATATTGACCTAGATGATACCTAGATTCTTGTGAGGGTTGGGATCTTGGCATGGAGGCGTAGATGGTATCTATATACAGTTGGATTGATACCATGGTTATAACCTGATGGTACCTATAGTGGCAAGTTGCCTTGATCACACCTTAGTCCGTGTTGGGTTGATGCGTTGGTAGTTAGCCTAAATTATATCTAGATCCATAACATTGTGTATGATAATACTCTTCTAAGAACAGGTCAATTTGAGTTCATCCTTTTACCTATTTGTACAATTATGAATACCTCCCTAGTTAAGAGGGAGTGTTGAAAATGTAACTATGGTCGGTCTTCATAATTGCTATGTATTTATTGTAAAATTGGAAAAAATAAAATGAAAATTATTTTTAAGCATGGGTTTCATGCTCTTTTTATTTATTCATTAGTTCAAAGCCTCCATTGAAGGCTTCTAGGGTTTTCTTGAGTCATAAGAGTCATTTTCATATGTATTTGACCCTTCTTGGGCTTTTGTATCATGTAAAGAAAAATTATTTTGAGTCAAAATAGTCCTTTTCATCTCCTCACCAATTTGTCCCTATTTGGGGCTATTCGACCCTATGGGATCACTATATATAGAAGGATAAATTGACCTCCTTGTTATCAATTACAACAAGTTTGATCTGCAATGGGAAGAAGATAAAAGGAAGAGCAAAGTCTATAGGAAGGAAGACAAAATAAAGGAAAAGTGAAAATGATAATTTTTTGGCATGTCTCTCTCAGACGTGCGAGTTCTAGGGAATCTGGGCAAGTTGCAAGAACCAAAATTTATGCAATTATTGCAGGTCCAATATTCTAAGTTGTAGGGGGGCTAAATTTCAGTTGGAGCATATTTGAAGGGTGTTGACCCTTGTTGACTTTGGCAGAGTTTGTCTATTTGGAAGGAGGGTTGACTCAGTGATTGGAGAAGGCCTTTATCTTGGTCATAAGGTCTTGGATTGTAATCACTTTGACTTGGTTCTATTAGAGAAGAAGATTTTGATTGGGTTTTCTCCTAAGAGAGAGTTTTTGCCCTAGCTAAGTGCCTACATCTTGTGTCTCTTGTGTTTGTGATATTAATATTTTTTATTCGGTAATTGATTGATGAAAGATAACATAAAAGTAAATAATCCAACATATATCACAAGTAATTATCAAGAAAAGTGGAGTCAAAACCCTAATAACTGCATGCATTGATTTCTTAACACCCTTATCCAAAGGGGTGTATATGAGTCCAAGAAGAGATCTAAAATACTAAAGTGCATGGCATCCAATGTTTAAATGTGATCTCTGAAATGGCGGTGTAAGGAAGAACACAAAACCATTGAGGTAGTAGAAGTTGGATTCTTCGATTGGTGGTGGTTTAAGGTTAACCACCAAATTTGGAACTTGACCTAAAGTAGTTCTTGGAATAGTTATGAATCTAGCTAGAAGTTGAAGTCTTCTGCAAAGTGTAAGTGCTCCTTAATGATGGTTTAAAGATAACCATAAAAATTATGACATGAGTAATAGAAACTGAAGTCTTCTATGTGAGTTGGTTTATGTTTGGCCACCAACCAAGTCATGCTCATGGAACATGAATATATCTTTGGCTACAACTTTGACTCTGGCATTGGCTGACCCTAGCTCTAGGCTCTGGCATCTGTCTCTAGTTCAAGTTGTGACTCAAACTCACTTGATATATATTTGAAGCTAGTATTTGACCATCAATTCCCCCCCTTTCATATATAAGGTGAGAAGAAGAATATATCTCTACTACAAGACATGTCAATACTCAAGACTAAAATATGAGTTATGACTGGTATATCTTCTTAGTTATTGAATATAATTTCCAAGAAGTGATCTATCCAAGGTGATTCTTTGTTCTTGCAAGAGTCTTGCTTTTGGAACATGTGTTTGAATGATTACTATGTTTAGCACAATGCTCACAAGGGTGAAGACAAAAAGCATCAATATTTCACATGGCCAACCTGATCACATGTTGGCATCTTTGAATTTGATGTGGTTGTGGAAGAGGAGGATGTGAAAATGAGTTAACTTGAAGAAACTCAACACTCTGAAACTTTATGGGTTTAGAGTAGTTTGGAGTGTGAAAGGAAACATCCTTGTCATATCGAAGACCAATTCTATTATTGCTTTAGTTAAGTTCTTCCCAAACTCTGATGATGGGCTTGTGAAGTACAACTTGAACCTTTGCATCTTCATGCAAATCTGTTCCCAAAATGACTTCAGTGATCTGATCAATTTCTATTTGTTGATGGGTGTCAACTTCGTACTCAAAAAGCGAGTTATTCTAAACATACACCGGTTCAAAATGTTGATTCTTTTGTTGTAACTCATGTTTTTGTATTTGTGACTCAAGCTGGAGAAACTCAATCTTCTCTTGCGCATCTTGTAAGCATATTCAAATACCATTGAGAGTGGCATTGTTGATTTTGACTGTGTCATCAATAGTAGAATGTATCAAAATATTTAGTAACTCTAATACTTCACTAATTAGATCCATTTAAAAACCTAAAGGGTTTCTTTCAACTCCACCCTTGAAGAATTAATTCAAAATTTGTAGCTAGAAAATTAATGAGGAGAAACAAATACTAGCTTGGGCTCTCAACAAATTAAGAAGGAGAAAAGAATATATACATTATAGACTACTAAAGAAACTATTGGCTTTGTTGAGTAGCAACAACCTTGTACTTATAATGAATGCAAGTAAGGAAAAATACTTGGCGTCAAAATGGCATTAGCTCATCAATGACCATTCTCATTCCAATCACCTATGCCAATGCAGTTATCACATCATCAACTCTTGCGGAAGTCACTATTGGAGTAGAAATTAGGGCATGGTCGATTGTTTTCCTTGCAATTGGTGAACCTTTTATTGTCTTGAAATGTAGTAGCAATGATCTTGCTCTATTGGCAGGACATTGGTCTCATCCAGTGTTATTAGAACCAAAACGAATCGGCCTAAACTGGCCAGTCTAAAAGGTTGGAGGGAAAAAATAGTTTGGACTGGCCTCCTAAACCATTTTTGGCAGGTTTGGTACTGAATTGGCCGGTTCCATATCAAACCAACCATTTTCCAAGAACCACCCAATTCATTAAAGTCATGTACAATGCAACTTGTGGAGCGTGTTTTTCTTTTCTTTTTTTATTTTTCTTTTAGCTAGATAACTATTGGCCCACAGCAGGTGCCTAATATTCAAGCCTATCTCCCTATTATTGCTATGCAATTCATGGTAATGTTAAATTCTTAAAGTAAAAGTGACACTCTCCTTAATCTTTCATTTTCATCCTTTTACTTAAATTTTCGACATTACCATGAAATGAATTAGGACGTTTGAGAGTGCTTCCGGAGTCATTGGATTTCATATGGAGAAAGTAGAATTTTATATCCCACTTAATATCTAGCAATTTTAAAAGTTTTTCAAGATTTTAGGAATGGAGAATTGTAACATTTCCATTGGATTTTGTCATATATGAGGGTATATAACTAGTGTTTAATCAAGAACACCAAGCCCTTTATGTACCTTGATATTAGTGGCATTTATTGTCAAAATCCTCTATCATGATCCTACTAAAAATGTACCCATCGCTCACGAAATCTTGAATTGACATGTTAGGGTTTTTCTACCTTATTTAGTTCTTAGAGGGTGATATTAATGATGAAGATCCCAATACGGGAAAATATTTTGGTGATATGTAGTTATTTGCTGTAGCATAAATTTTTTTGGATGCTAGAGGCCATATAGGGCTTCTTTTTTTTAATGTATTTTCAGTTCATAGATGGATTACACTCGGTGTTATTTGGTTATCGACACATTATATAAATGAGAACTTTTGCTTATTTGTGTATAAATGGTTTGGATTCATATAGATGTGCATGAATATATATGTTTTTCTTTAAATTTTGAATAATTTATGTGTTTTTTGTTGATTGGTTTTTTGGTCTAGTTCTATTATTGGTTCCAGTCCAAAGGGTTTACTAGTTGGATGATTGGTCAGGTTCTAATAACATTGGTCTCATATTTGCCCAAATTGTAAAATTGTCATACCTCAATGCCCCAAACATTTTTTTTCACTTGTAATAGCTTTGTATTTTGGAAAATTTATTAAGAAGCACAGAATTATGAGCCCCATCAACTAAATATTATTACTCTAAGCAAAAAAATTCAATTGAAAAACCCCAATTATGAGAATCCGTCCATTGTGATGCAAGAAAAAATCCTCAATGTTGAAGCAGTAGTTAGTGAAGAAAGATTACAAAATCTAGAAGAAAGGAAAGGTTTTTTCTTTATGATATATCATAGATGATGTCAAGCATCCTTATCTCAATTTTTGATCCACCAAATATTCGGCAATCAGACGGACATGGGCGCGGTCAATTATTTAACCGCGCCAATTTTCGTCTGATTGTCGAATATTCGGTGAATTAGCAATCAAGATAAGCATAGGGGGTTATAAATATAGTAAAGTCCATTTGATGGTGTCATCCCCTGAGCTTATCTCGATTTCTAATTCGTTGAATATTCAAGATAAGGATGCCCATTATAACCTTCACATATTCACTATACTAGCTCCACATACTTATGAACTCCATTCATGCTATATGACCATTTGGCTTCTCTCTGCACAAAGAAATGGACATGAATTATTGAAGAGAATATTCATTTCTAGTATTTATCCAAGACTGGGAAACTATTGTAAGCGCTCTTTACTAGGTTGGACTTTTGGTGGAAAATCTTCCTCTTGCAAACAACTAACATCAATGGCCACATATTATTGTTGAATATCGTTAAAATTTGGTTTTTGAAAGTAGACAAGCATGCGTTCAAACTAAAAATGGGTAGTCACACTTGTACACATTACCATCCTCTTCCACGAACTTTAATTATTAGAGTAGCTTGAGACTACAAAAGCTGACGCAAACATTCATCCTTTAATATTCACCTTCACAGAGTATGTTATTTCTCTTCGCCATATGCATTTTTTGTTGTTGTTGATCACAATCAAGCATGCATTTGATTAATTGTTGTCGTTGCACTCACAAGGTTGTGTAATACCAGACGTGGGGATATAGGATGCACAATGAAATTATATGATTATTAAGAAGGTCCCATCAACAGTTGACCACTTTTTGTAAGAGAATGAGTCTGCAGAGAAACAATCCAGTGTAGTTTTTGCGCAAAGTAACAGTCTGTAGGTGTTAGGCATGTAGAGAAATGTTGGGGAGCATTAGGTTTACAAGGAGCGCAATGCACAATAGGCATTTGGATTTTACCTCTGCCAAGCTAGAATGGCAGAGTACGACAGGTCTGTTTAGAGGAGATTTCCAAACCAATCTGACAACCTAGAATAGGTTTCCATGTTGACCAGAGATATCTCAACTCATGAGCAGAATTACACACATCAATGCAAGTTGATCAAACCAAAAACACATGGCTGAGAAAAGGCCACACACATGTGACTCACAAACAATTTTTAAGAAGGCCATAATATTGTGGCTCGGAATTGAGTAGGGAAACAGTACACTTTCTCTAATACCATGTTGAACTCACACAAATATAGATCATAATTAAATAAACATGAATTGCATATTATTCATAAGATGTATACATTAATACAATTCAATGACCCTTTGTGTCATATTCTAAGAGGTTTCTCGGCCTTCTCATGACTATTGGCATTCTTTTGAGGCTTTTCACCATCGTCTCAAGTGAATAAGCCAAGTTCGCATAACTCCATATGATTATGTTTCCAACATGTCAGTCTATTGAAAGAGCATAGTAAGGTGGTACCAAATAGAAGCAAAGAAGTTGCAACTATTGAAAAGGTGATTAACATTGTCTGAATTGGAAAAATAGAGAATACAAATTGAGGGGCCCCGAAAACCATGACTTTGAAGTCATTTGTCATAGTTTTGTTCCATAATAATAAAAGCCACATAAAAAGAGATATTTTGGGTGAGTGTTTGAGATTCCATATTTTATGTCATTCGCCTTGATCATCCTCATTATTGTTTCTTATGATAAGGCTACAAGCTTTAAAGAGGTTAAAATTTCCTAAATGACGATAACCCCAATGAAGAATATCATTGCCCCCTTCAATTGCAAATATTTTGTTTTCTAATTCATGCTTGATATTTTGCTTTCATGTTGGGAGGGAGGCTCAATCCATTCCTAGCATTAATTCCAAATGTACCATTCAAAAGTGCACGGAGATGAGTCTGAGTTATGTGCAACTAAGATTTGGAACCTAGAGATGAGGGAGTCCTTGATTAGGTAGAGTTATTCATTTTGAGCTAATTTTGGACATTGTTGCCATGAGTCAACCCAAAACAGTGCATTATTCCCATTTTTTATTTCCTAAAAACTATGCTCCTGGACAAGATGTTTGTTGTTCCCAACAGCATTCCAAATATGAGATCCCATGATGTTGTTTTTCATTCTAATGAGTTGAGATTCCTACATATTAGGGGGGCATACTTTCCACATTTTACTCCATAAAGCCTCTAGTTTTTTTATCCATCTCCACCATGTTTTAGCACTTAAGGCTTTGCAGAGTATATCTGGATCATGGAGACCTAGGTCCCCTTTTTGAGACAACAGATTCTATCCCATGCAAATAGAACTATAATAATTCATATTCTTAATCTATATATTTCAAAATATATAATTAATAAACATATAAAATTTTAGTAAATTTAATTAATAAACATATAATTAAATAATAAATTCTAAATATGATTATAAATTTTTAGATTTTTTTACCACATATTTAGTATCTATATTATTTATATTATATATATATATAACTATATATCTTCTCTAACCGCATATATTATCTATTTTATATACTATAGATTTATAATAAATAATTCAATTTAGTTTATATTTACGTTACATAACAATATTCTTCGTTCTTAATTAATAAACATATAAACACTTAATAAATTATATATATATCATGATGTGAAAATCCATTATAATTTAGTTTCCAAAACCAACAGTGGGGACAACTATCATTGGTTGCTATATGAGAATGCAGACTGGCTTATCATTGTTATTCAAAGAAAACCACGCCAACTAGAATTACTAGTTATTGTTCTATAAAGGGATAGGCTTTCACTCATGGTAGATGCCTCTCTATCTTGGGCCATCAACCTGTTTCCTTATGTCAAGGGAAAATGAACTCTTACTCAAGCAAAAGCAATTTTAGGGCATTTTTTAGTGTGAATATATATATACACACACTTACTCTCTAAATCATATATCTATCTATTTATCTATATAAAATTTATAATAATAAATTCAATTCAATTTGCTTATATTTACATTAAAACATAATAATATTCTTCATATTCTTAACTATAATATAATAAATAATATAATATTTATATTATATATAAATATATATTATATATATATATATATATATATATATATTATTATATATATATAATATAGAGATACACCCCAAAGGTAAAATCGTATTTTGTCGACCTACAATCTAAGGCATTAATATGTCAATTTAATGGTTTTTGGTTGAAACCTGAAGAATTATATCAGTGAGTGTACTATTCTTGGACAACAAATTGTGATCTCTACTTGTGCTCTAAAGGTTTCTTCATAGTACAATTTGACACAGAGCAAGATATGGAAAATTTTTTGAGCAAGGGACAATGGTTTTGAAGTAAAGCATGGCTTTTTGTTACTCTATGGTTTCCTAAGTTTGATGCAACAACGATGGTGGTAATAATGATGTCGGTTTGGGTAAGGTTGTCAAACCTCCCTCTTCCATTCCGATGCCATAAAGTCTTGGAGGACATTGGAAATACTTTGGGAAAATTCAAAAAAATGGACCTAGACGGAACAACAAAAGGAATATTTACATTTACCAAGATATGTGTAGAAATAGACCTCAATAAATGTCTTCCTAGTCATCTTCTTTTAAAATATAAAAACTTTCAGTGGACATAGGCGTTAGATTATGAGAAATTGCATTTAGATGTCAAGCTTGTTTTCAAACAGGTTACTTGCAAAATACCTGCCAACAAGCAAAAAAGGCCCAAAAAAGAAGAGGCAAACCCCTAATTTAAGGGAATGATGATTTCCTAATACTTTAGAAGACAAAAATGAAGATCTCAAGGGAAATATTCCAAATACAGAACCACAAACATAACCGGGTAGCCAAACAAATAGTGGAGTGGGGGATCATTCAGGATCAATGGCTCTTAGCCAAAAGGGTACCGAATCAACAGAGATCATGGTATCATAGTAGAAAAAAGTGGAAACACCCATTGAAAAGGAATTGGAGGGCACAAAGAGATCCCATATATCTGAGGGCTCAGAATCAAACAAAGAAGCTCCCCCAAAGGTAGATGGAAACCAAATGGTAATAATAGCAGTCGCTCCTAATCAAGGAGTCTAATGAAAGGTGAAAAAAATAAAAAAAATGGGAAGCTAAGTGATTTTTATCACACTTAGCCCCGAAAAAATTACGTAATTTTTTATTTTAGTTCCTTCTTTGTGCATCAGCTGAAAGGCTGACATGATTGAATTCTTCGAGGCAATCTACATAATGTAATTTGTTCCTTTAATATGATCATTATTTTAATTTATATGGTAAAATGAATATATATATAATTATATATATATATATATATATATATATATATATATATATATATATATATAAGCTATTCTTTTAAGTAATGATTCAAACCTTGATCCTCTCTGGCTAGATGAGGACCTTGATTTAGCTAGTAAATATAAGAGAAACTCTGAAGACCTAAATGAGAATGTGTTTCATGCCAAGTTAGCCAAAATTTATAATTCCCAAGACGTTAGGATTTGCAATGATGTAGTCAAGTCGCCAAACTCCAACCATGTGACTTGTATTCATGGGCTTGGAAGTAGCGTTGTGGATTATGTGATATATGATATCCCCATTTCCAACCAAATTGTAAACATTTACTTCTTAAATGACCATGAGCTTGACTTTGGTCATAGACCTTTAGCCTTAACTATAAATTTTCTCATGCAAAACAAACACATGCATGAGAATTGCGAGAGTCAAAGCCACCTGCTTTTTGAAAAGACTAAAATGGTTCTCTTCTTAAAGGATTTAAATAGGGATTTACACCTCTTAAATTATAAGGATAATATTTAAAACCTTTATCATAAGTTTACTACAACTCTCTTTATTACCATTAGCAAGTTTCATACCGAGGTGTCATATAAAAAGAATACTAGAGCTATGAACCCTTGGTGTGATAATGATCTCAAAATTGCTAGAAAAACAATTAGGGATGCTCCTAATGAAACCTTAAAGCTTGATAAGATAAATGCATGCAAAGTTCTTATTAAAAGAAATAAAAGATATTATATAAGTAGAAAGCAAGGGCATCTATTACGCCTCTCTAAGTCTGATCCTAGAAAGTTTTGGAGGAAAATTTCGATTCGTAAGACTAAAGAAAATCATTTGATTCCCTTGAAAAACTGGAATATTTACCTTAAAAACCTATATGAATCTCCTAACACCATGGAAACCATTTTGAATGCCCCTATATAGAATGATATCTTTTCTCCATAAGATATTTGAGTTTTGGGTTAAGAATCTCGCTAATGGGAAAGCTAAGGACATTGAAGGCTACCAAGTTGAAATGGGAGAATATATCCTCATCCTGCACATAAATAAACTCTTTAATTTAGCAGTGAAGTAATGAATCCCCAAATCTTTGATGTAGAGCCTTATTGTGCCTATCTTTAAAAGTTGGGATAAAAGCATTCCTTCTAATTATAGGAACATTATGATTAGCCACATTATAGCCAAGTTATACAGGCTTATTTTGGAAAAGAATATTAACCTTGGGATTGAAATCCATGGTAAAAGAGCTAAAGGCCAAGTTGGGTTTAAGAGATCATTCAACCATGGAGCATCTTGTTACTCTTAGGATAATTACAAAGGAATGTCACAATAATATAATTGATCTCTTCTATTGTTTTATTGACTTTAGAAAAACATTTGGCATCATTCCTAGAACATAATATGTAAGAGGTTAAAGAGATAATGGTTCCTGTTGAGTTAAGGGTTGTTGTGACAAAGCTATATGATAATTTTATTACCAAGATTAAAACCACTAAGGAATGTTCAGAGGAAATTATAAGCAATATTGGAGTTAAGCAAGGGTGTTCCTTATCCCCTACCCTTTTTGGCATATAAATTCATAAGCTAGAAGAGTGTTTGGAGGATATAGATTGTGTTGGTCCCATGCTCACTGTTATGTTCATAACTCTTCTCCTTTATGTTAATGATATTGTTCTTTTTGTAAGGAACCATTATGATCTTGGCAAGCAACTAAAAATCCTTCAATATTTCTACTCCAAGATGGACATGATTATAAATATTGACAAAAGTAAAGTCACATGATAATTAAATCCAAAAAGGTCACTTATGATACTTTCATTTATGACAATAAGTCCTTGGAGTAAGTTCCTTCATACAAATGTCTAGGAATTCACATCCATCATAAGCTCAATTGGAATTATAGCATTGAAAAAAGGATAAATGGAGGTTGGAAAGCTTACTATGGGATTGAAAACAATTATAAGTTGGAAGATCCTTGGATTTGGGATAACAATAATAATAAAAACCCTCTTTGAGACTCTTGTCACTCATGATATTTTATATGGATGTGAGGCTTTGGGTTGCAGTGTATCCAGAGAGTCATAGAAGAAAATTCAACAAATTCAAAAGCAATTTATAACCTACAACCTGAATATTAAAGGAAATACTACCTGCCCTATCCTCCTGAATGAAGCAAGTGTTTCCCCCATTAAAATCATGGTTATGAATAGGTATCTTATGTATAAGAATAAGTTATACAACATGGAAGTTAAGAGGTTTCCTAAAAAAAATCGAAATCTAGGCAAAACCCCACTTTCGACTTATACTTGGGTGGCATAAGGATGCCCAGCTTGCGGCTAGACAATTGGGGAATAAAGGAGGATATCATTTTTCAGAATTTAGATAATATCAAAAATATTATTACTTCCAAATATAAGAAGATTTTGTGGGGAATTAAAGAGCTATAAGGAAAAAGGAAACTATGATATTATAAGGAGGTGATCAACCCTAATTTCAAAAACCAAACTTCTCTCTTTGTCTTGGCTAGTGTTAAGAAGAAAATTAACATTGAAAAAATTAGAACTAATTCTCATGAGCTTCATAGTGAAATTGGGCATTGTTTAATTCCAAAAGATCGTGGGATGAAAGAGTTGTCACATGTGCAATCGTAGGAAGGTTGAAGATAAAAAGCATTTTCTATCTATATCAAATTTATAATAAACCTATTCAATTCAATTAGATATAGTGTGTATTAAATTATAATAATAATGACTCTCATATTCTTAATCATAATATTTTAGAATACATAAATTTTTTAACCATAATGAGAATATTGTATTATTCAAAAATCTACATATATATATAGTGTGTGTGGGTCTGAGTATTAAAATATAATAATAATGACTCATTTTCTTACTTATAATATTTCAAATTATTTAACTTTTTTAACCATAATGAGAATATTGTATTAGTCAAAAATCAGTGCATAGATCGTGTCTTGTATAGCATGTGTTTACATAGAGATTCCATCAAGGCTTGCTATAACTGTAACCTCTTTCCCATCTTTAGTTTCCTTAACTATTTGCATACTAAGCATCCTAAGAAACATTAGGTCTTTGGAGGTGTACACTCTCTAAAAGGCTTGCAAAAGTTAACAAAGCTTTTATATATATATATATATATATATATATTCATTCAAAGTTAATATATTTATCTATATAAAATTTGCAAGAAGCCCTATTTAATTCCATTTGATATAGTGGTATATTAAAATATAGTAATAATGACTCATATTCTTAATCATGATATTTCAAAATACACAAATTTTTAACCATAATGAGAATATCGTATTATTCAAAATCCACACATGGATATTGGCTTGTATATCATGTGTTTACATAGAGATTTCCTCAAGACTTGTTATAATTGTAACCTCATTTCCATATTTATCTTCCTTAAGTATCTGCATACTAACCACCTAAGAAAAATTGGATCTTTGGAGGTGTACACACTCTAAGAGACCTACAAAAGCTTACAAAATTTACGTTGCATAGCAAAATTTTTATTAGACACCATGGTTGTTCTCCTCCAAAAGAGGAACATTCAAATCCAACATAATGTTATTACCACTACTTCAGATGAATTAATAGAAATATGTTGAGATAAGGATACTTACAGATCCTCTAATAGCGACCTAAGGGAATCTGGCTCATCATCCATTCTTTTTTGCTTGAACTGGTCCTCCATGATCTTCTCCAAAGCATTCATTGTAACCTCTAAATTTGACCGATGGCCACCCACTATTCCACTTACTCACAACACAATCTTCCTATTTTGGTAGTTTTCTATTTTTGGAAACTTTTAGGTTATGAACTTTTGGAGGTTTTTTTAGGCCCTACACGATGTTTTCTTGGGGGAACTATATGATGTTGGTAGTCATAAATTGTTCTCCTTTGATATACCTTTCCAAAGGACTATTGTGCATATCAAACTGAGGTCATATGCCAAAGTTATGACCATGGGAATTTGACATTCCAACTTACTCCATCGGGGCCCATATGCCTTTGACGCTTCATTTTCTAGGGTTAGGTTTTTGGATGTTTAGGTTTTCTCATTGATTATTTATGATAAAATACCTTTGATCCTTATTACAACACAATTTCAAGAAGGCATGTAGCTATCACATCTCTTCTTAGAGATAAGCTATCATCGTCAAGCTACTTTGATTTCATTTTGCATGAATATACTTCCAGAATTTCTTGTTTATTAATTGAAGTCTAGTTTAATTTTGTATATGTTTTTTAGTTTTAATTTGTAATGCATTTCATTCTCTTCATAAATTCCTATCAGTGGTATCAAAGCCATCCACTTTTTCTCTATTTTTCAGTGCATGTCCACAACAAGGTCGGGGTATAAGGATTTTAGACTCAAATTGCTTGAACCCTTACAAGACCATCCTTGTTGACCGCGACGGCCTCCCATGGTAAAAGAAAAGAAATACGAGAGAGTAGGATATCCTATCAAATTGTTGCTCGAAGAAGCCCTCAAGCGATAAAGGAACAAGATGATGGATATTTTTTCCCAGATAAGCCACACATCTTCATCTAGTGGCCACTTTGGAGGCATCACCCCCTTTAAGGTACAATCTAATGTTAATATTCCTATATTTGAAAGTCAAATAGATGCAGATGCTCTAGACAAATGGTTAAATCTGCTAGAAGGATATTTTCAGTCCATAATTTTTCCAGTAGTGAAAATAATACTTTTTCACTCCTTAAGTCCACCCCCCATGTAAAGGACTAATGGGAAACTTAATTTGATAAAAGGGCCACAGAAAAATCCACACTATTTTCAGTCATGCCTACTTGGAATTCTTTTATGGATTTTGTTAAGGTATGATATTACCTTGTTGAAAGCTACGAAGACTGGTACATAATATTGAACACACTATAGGGGTTGGGGAAAGGACATGGGAAAGGGAGATGCTTCACTTTTATATTTGGAAGAAAAGGGACCAAGCAATGCCATAGTTAACAAATATATTTCCTACCTTGCACACCAAGGTAGATTTCAAGGACTCTAAGAAATATCTGGTGCTCAAGTACTGTGGTTGTCTACACAGATATATCTAGACAAAAATGGAGTTCCTTGACATCTCCTCACTTGGCAGAACATCCCAACATGTTTTCAAAATCAAGCAATTTTTTAAGCAAAAGAAGAAAGACTTTGGATCTATTAATCCTTCATAGAAAAACCAGGGCAAGGGAGTCTTGCGAAACAAAGGACAGAGTGAGGGTGGATCACCCCAGGACAACCCATCGAATCCACAAACAAAGAATGGTGATGGGAAGACGAAGAAAGACACAGAAAAGTATTGTGAGTTCCATAAGATCCCCACTCATAACACAAATGAATGTCATGCAAAGAAGTTGTCGGTGGCCAAGTGTTGGCATTATGGCTAAAGTGTTGTCCTTGATGGCAAATCACTCAGATGATAAATTATAGTGCAACAAAGTTATTTTCAAGTTCACGGAATTTTATGCAGAGAAAAGTTTACTTCATGTAGAGAAAATTTCACAGAATTTTATGCAAAGAAAAGTTTATTTCATGTAGAGGAAAGTTCACGGAATTTCATGCAGAGAAAAGTTTATTTCATGTGGAGAAAATTTCACGCACTTTCATGGTTGGTTCATGGTATTAGTCCCACAGTTTTTTGATCTTATGGTTTTGGCCCGTGGTATTGGTCCATGATTTGAGGAAGAGCTTGCCTATATAAAGAAAAGGAGATCATTTGGCTTGGGTATGC
>APFE030103557.1:4825-88403 GCA_000404065.3 Pinus taeda | reverse complement strand
TCCCCCCCCCCCCCCCTCTCAGTATTATTTCCAACACCAAGTTAAAGATTTAGAGTCAGACGTAACTTCCAACTTTGAACCATACCTAGTTAAGGGGAAACATATCATTGATGTGGAACCAAGTGCCAGCTACCAAGGTCTAGAAAAGTGAGCCCAAAGATCTGGAGGAAGGTGAGTGTCTCTTTCATTCACAAATGTGGGTGAAGGGTGCTCCACTCATTTCATTATCGATAGCAGGAGTCAAAAGAACCTCATCTCAGTAGAGTTCGTTAAGAATTTTGGCCTACCAACAACACAACACCTACAACCACACACCATTAGGTAGCTCCACCAAAGGCGGGAGCTCTACATCAGCCAATATTGTTGCCTACCCTACAACATCAAGCCTTTCACAAATGAGGTATTATGTTATGTTACTCCCCTTGAAGTTTGTGATGTTCTATTAGGCCAACCATACTTGTGCAAGCATCATGATGTGTATGAGTCTAGACCTCATATTTCCATTATTACTTTGGGCATACAACTATATAGGATACTAGAGGTAGCCCTGCTTATTTCCATTTCTTTTATCTTTTCCATGCAATGTAGTAAATTCCTCTCCCATACTGGGAAATGTGTTTTCTTCATGATTTGCTCTCAAACTAAGGGGGATATTGTGGCCACATCCATGGCTTCCACATAAGGCTCCTCCATGCAAGAGAGAAAAGTGGATAAGATTATGGAAGAATACAAATTTATCTTATCCTCACCCACTGGAGTACCTCTACACTATTAGGTCAAGCATTCAATCAATCTAACCCCTAGCGCACCTCTACCCAATGGGCCAATCTACCACCACTGTCTTCTAGAAAATGAGGAAATCAAGTGACGATTCCAAGATATTCTCCTAAAAGTGCACATCTGACCAAGCTCATCACCTTATGGAAGCCTAACTATACTTGTGAAGAAGAAAGATGGGACATGGAGACTTTGCATTGATTATCGAGCCCTAAAAAAAATCATGGTTAGGAACCAATATATGATTCCCTGAATTGATGACCTTCTGACCTAGCTCAAGAGTGTCGTTATTTCAGTAAGATTGATTTGAAGTTCAGTTACCAACAAGTTCGAATAGAACCAACTTATGTGTGGAAGACTACTTTAAAGTCTAAGGAGGGTCTATTCGAATGGTTGGTCATGCCCTCTATGTTGACAAATGCCCCAATAATTTTCAAGAGGATGATGGATGATATATTATGTAATTTTACTAAATCCTTTGTGATTTTATATATTTATAATATCCTCATCTTCAACAAGATTTGGACACAACATTTGCAGCATATTCAATAGATCGTTCAGAATCTACAACAACGTAAGTTATGTGTTAACTTCGGAAAATTCTCGTTCGACATGGAAAATTTTTAATACCTAGGCTACAATATTGATAAGAAAGGTGTCCATGTCGATCCATCCAAGATCCATGTCATTTGGTATTAGCTAGCCTCAAAGATTATAATAGAGCTTCGTAGTGTCTTCGGACTTGCTAATTTCTACCGAAGATTCATGTTGGCATTCTCTTATATCACTTGACCCTTAAGTCAAGTTACCAAAGGTGGAGTAAAAACATTTATTTATTTCTTTCTTGGACTGCAACATAAGTCATTCAATGAACTGAAACACCGCCTTTGCTTTGCACTAGTCCTCACCTTTCCAAACCTGCAACAGCCATTTAAGATTGAGACAGGTGCCTCAAACTGTGCTATTGGTTTCAGCAATGACATCTTGTGGCCTATCATAGTAAAACATTCTCTGACGCTATCTGAATATACCCCGCCTATGATAAGGATATGAACCCCATCATGCAGGCCTAATGACAATGAAAACATTATATTTTGGGGAAGGAGACTATCATCCAAATGAAACACAAGCCTATTTAATTTATGTAGATGTAAGGGAAGTTATAGAACGATTGCCATCAAAATGGTCTACATACCTTCAACAATTCCATTTGAACATCAAATACAATAAAGGTAGACCAATAATGTCTCAAATTGCCTCATTTGGGCTCAGGTTGTGGCACTAACCACAGTTCTAAACTCTTGTGGGCAAGAGACCTTTGGATGGCCACAACTATGCAATGATGACTCAAAATTCACTGCCATATACTAGATGTTGATGGAAGGAAAGCAAGATCCAAAATTCCACCTCTAGGATGGACTCTTGTGCTACATAGGACACATCTTTGCTCCTTCAAGAAAGTTTCCCAAGCTAATATAGGAGGCACGTTAAAGTCAAGTAGCAAGACACTTTTGTGTGGAGAAGAATGTAGCAATACTACATAAGTATTTTTATTAATCGAAACTTCGACAGGATGTTGGAAAGTATATCAGGTCCTCCATCGCTTATGTCATTACCAAACCAACCATAAAGAATCAAGGCATGTACAACCCTCTTCCTACTGCTAACCAGCCTTGGGAATCCATATCGATGACTATATGTTTGGCATTTCTTCTATCCATCATGGTAATGTCTATGTGTTTGTGGTAATTGATAGATTTTCTAAGATAACCATTCTAATTGCCTACAAAAGGAGTATCACATTAGAAGCCACTGCCAAGATATTCTACGAACAAGCGTGGGTACATTTTTGGATCCTACAGACCATCATATAATATCAGTAAAATAGGTTCCTAAGTGAATTATGGTCGAGGCTCTTGTCATTGTTGGACACCGAGCTCACCAAATTAATTGCCTTCCCCCCACAAATTAATGTCTAGACAAAGGTCATCAACAAGATGATCGTGTGTATTTTTTGCATTTATAACTCCAAACATTGAGGAAAATGGAAAAAGAGCCTCTCCTATGTTCGAAACAGCTACAATAGAGATCTCCATAGATCAACTATCCAACACCCATGTGGGCATGATATTTCAACCATTTTGTCCCATTGATGTCATGTGGTCCCTTGCAACTGCACAGGAAAAATATGCACATGTTCAATCTAAAGTCGACAAATCTATAAATTTTATTGAATGAATTGAGAACATTCACTAGCAATTCCATCATATCTTGCAAAAGGAAAATACTAAGTACAAATAATGCCAAGATCAACATTAGGTGCCACACAAGTTTCAAGTGGGGGACAAGGTTTGGTTTCACTTGTAGGGGCCCATCGAAAGTTTTGGCCACTCCGCTATGGACCTTACACCATCACCAAGCTTGTGGGTGACAATGTTTTTGAGCTAACTATGCCCCCACTCATTGGCCTACACACAATGTTCAATGTGGACCACCTTTGGCCATACATTCCACCAATGTTGGACACCTCAGAAACTATAGAGCGACTAAAATTAACAGAGCTCAAGCCATATTTCATGTAACAAGCCACAATTGATTAGGTACACATATATTACGAGAACTCACCAACATAGAGTCCAACTTTATCGGGTTGTCAAGGTAGGCCAACTCCTTCACCAAGGCAAGTGCCTCATTAGGGGCCAAGTTCAACAGATGTTCCCCCATGTCATGGAAGCAATCAACTCAATGGAAAACATTGCTTTATAAGGGCGGAGGATTGATTCATGTGGATACTAGTGGTCACCCACATATTCCACTGGAACACAACATAATTTTTCTAATTTGGCATCTTTTTAGGTCTTGAACTTTTGAAGTCATTTTGAGGCCCTAAATGATTTTTTTGGAGAAACGAGCTGACTTTTGTCATGAACTATTGTATGATTATCATCGACAATTGAAAATTGTACTCCTTGGATACATATTTCTAATGGGATATCATGCACACTAAATGAAGATCATATGCCAAATTTACAACCCCAGTTGTCGTTCCAACTTACCCCATCAGGGCCCATAAGTCTTTGGTGCTTCATCTCCTAGGGTTAGGTTTTTTGGGTGTTTATGATTTCTCATTGCTTATTTATGTTTAGAAGGCCTCCAAGCCTCATTGTAACACAGTTAAGGAAGGCGCGTAGTCATCACATCTCTTCTTATAGATAAGCAACCATCATTGAGCTAGTTTGTTTTCATTATGCATGTATACAGTTTCAACATTTTATGTTTATCAATTGAAGTTCAATTTCATTGTATCTCTATGTTTTAGTTTTAATATGTATTTCATTTTGTTCCCTTCATAAAATCATATCAGTTGTATCAAAGGGATCTACTCTTTCTCTATTTTTTGGTGCATGTCCCGAATGAGGTTGAGGTATAAGGAGTTGGGACTCAAACTACTTGTGCCCTTGCAAGACTGTCCTCATCGACCTTGATGGCCTCCCATGCCAAATTAAAATAAAGAGGAGGGACCAGTAGATCTTGTGAAATTGTTGCTTAAAGAAGCCCCTCAAGCAACAACGGAACAAATTGATGGATAATTTTTCCTAAATCCTTTGGCAGATGCCAATAGGTGATGCATTTGCATCCAATGGCCACTTTAGAGGTGCCGCACCCTTGAAGGTACAAGATAATTTTTATATTCCTATATTTGAAGGCCAAATATATGTAAATATTCTAGACAATTAGTTAAATCTAATGGAAGGATATTTTTTTGTCCATTAATTTTTTCGATAGAGAAAATATTACTTTTTCACTGCTTAAGGCTGCCCCCATGTCAAGGACTTGTGGAAAAAATATTGTGACCAAAGGGCCATGGAGGAACCACACTATTTTCAGTCGCACCCACTTAGAACTATTTTAGGGATGTTGTTAAGGAAAAATATTACCCTCTTGGAAGCTACAAAGAACAGTACATGAGATGGATAATACTACAACAAGAAAGGGACCAAGCATTGCTAGAGTTCACAAATATATTCCATACCTTGTGCACCAAGTTGGGTATCAAGGACTTTGAGTGACATCTGGTGCTCAAGTACTGTGGTTTTATACATAGATACATCGAGACATAAATATATTTTTTAGACATCTCCTCACTGGGCGCAACATACCAATATGTTATTAAAATTGAGCAAAAAATTAAATAGAATAAGTGAGACTTTGGATATGTAACTCATTCCCAATAAAAGCAGGGAAAGGGCATCCCCAAACCGTAGAAAAAAATACAAAGTTGGGGTAGACCACCCTAGGACAACCCATTGAAGTCATAAATAAAGAATAGTGATGAGAAGACGAAGAAAGGCACAAGAAAGTGGTGTGAGTTCCACAAGAACCCCACTCATAACTCAAATGAATGTCATGCAAATCAGTCGCTAGTGGCTAAGATAAAAGCTTCAAATTCAGTTTCAGGTTCTAAATTTGGACCAGAACTAGACAAGGGGAAATAGATCATTGATGCGGAACCCATTACCATTGTTTCCACCACCAAGGTCCAAAAAAATGAGCTCGAAGATCTAGAGGAAGGTGATCATCTCTCTCACTCACAAATGTGGATGAAGGGTGTTCCATTACATTTCATTTTTGATAGTAGGAGTCAAAGTAATCTCATCTCAATAGAGGTTGTTAAGTGGTTGGGCCTACCTACAACACCCTACCTGCATCCATACACCATCGAGTGGCTCCAACAAGGGCGGGATCTCTTTGTCAACCAACATTGTCGCCTACCCTACAACATCAAGCCTTTCATGAGAAAAATATTGTGTGATGTTGATATCCTTGAAGTTTGTAATGTTTTGTTAAACCAACCACAATTATGGAAGTGTCGTGTTGTGTATGATTCTAAACCTCGTAATACTATTATTAATTTGGGAAGAAAACTATACATGATACCATAGGTAGCCCTGCCTACTGCCATTTCTTTGATCTCTGCTAAGTAATCTAGTAAAGTCATCTCCCAAACTAGTAAATTTGTTTTCTCCTTGATTCGCTCTCAAAATGACGGGAAAATTGCAGCCACATCCATGGCCTCCACATAGGGCCCCTTCATGCAGTGGATAAAATTGGTTTAGATCTTGGAGCAATACATATATCTTCTCCTCACCCACTAGGGTACCACTGCATTGTTAGATCAAGCATTCAATCGATCTGATCGTTGGAGCACCTCTACCCAATGGGCCAATCTACTATCACTCTCTTATCAAAAATGAGGAAATCAAGTGGTGGATCCAAGAGATTCTCTAAAAAGGCAACATTTGACTGAGCTTCTCACCTTATGGAAGCCCAAATATACTCATGCAAAATAAATATGGGACATGTGACTCTACATTGACTATCAGGCCTAAAAAAATCATAGTCATTAACCAATATTTGATTCCTGGGATTGACGATCTTCTTGACCAGATCAAGGGGCCTAATTACTTCAGTAAGATTGATTTGAATCCCAGCTGCCACCAAGTTCCAATAGAACCAACTAATGTATGGAACACTACTTTCAAGTCTAAGGAGGGTCTTTTTGAATGGTTGGTCATGCCATTTGGGTTGAAAAATGCCCCAACTTTCATGAAGATTATGGATGATATCTTGTTGCCTTTCACTAGCTCCTTTCAGTTTGTACATTTGGATGATATCCTCATCTTCAACAAGATTTGGAGAGAACACTTACAGCATATTCAACAAGTCCTTCACACTCTGCAGCAGAACATGTTATGTGCTAACTTGGAAAAATGCTCCTTTGGCATGGACAAGGTCCAATACCTAAGCTACATCATTGATGATCAAGCGTGCATGTGGATCCATTTAAGATACAAGTCATTTAGAATTGGCCAGCCCTAATGACTCTGACAATTCTTCACAACTTCATGGACCTTGCTAACTTCTACCAAAAATTTTGTTGGAGTTCTCTTATATCGTTTGGCCCTTAAGTCAAGTGAACAAGGGTAGAGAAAAAGTAAAGTTTTTTTGGTCTGAGTCATAACAAAAGGCATTTTATGAACTAAAGCACTGCCTTTTCTGTGTACCAATCCTCACCTTACCAGACCTAAAACAACGATTTGAGATTGAGACAAATGCCTCCGACTATTTTATTGGTGCAGTCTACATTCATCAAGGACATATGGTGCCCTATCACAGTGAAACACTCTATAATATTGTTCGGATATGCCCCACCTATGATAAGGACATGTACTCCATCGTGTAGGCTTGTCAGAAATGGAAACATTATATTCTAGGGAAGGAGACAATCATCTGCACATATCACAATTCTCTTAAATTTATGTAGACACAAGGGAAGTTATAGAATAAATGATATAAAAAATGGTCTACTTACATGTAACAATTCCATTTGAACATCAAATACAAGAATTGTATCACCAATCATGTCATGTATTGCCTTAGTCGGCCCCTGGTTGTGGAAATAACCACAATTCTCAACTCTTGTGGGAATGAGTCTTCTAGATGGCCACAACTATACAAAAGTGACTTGAAAATTGTTTCTACATACCAGATGTTGATGGTAGGTAGGAAAGTTCCAGACTTCTTCCTATAGGATGGACTATTGTGCTACCTTTTTGTTCCTTCAAGTGAGCGTGCCAACCTGATCTCGAAGGCACATTACAGTTGGGTAGCAAGGCACTTTGGTGTGGAGAAGACAATGGAAATATTACAATATTATTTTTATTGGCATAAACTTTGATAGGATGTTGGCAAGTATATCAAGTTCTACAACTCCTGCAACATTTCCAAACCAACCATTGAGAAGCAAGGCTTGTACACCCCTCTGCCTACCCCTAAAAGGCCTTGGGAATCCATCTCAATGAATTATATGTTTGGCCTTCCTTCTACTAAGCATGGTAATAACTATGCATTTTTGTTCATCGATATATTTTTTAAGATGACCATTTTGGCTGCTGGAAAAAAAGTATCACAACAGAAACCACTGCCAAGCTCTTCATTGGACAGGTGTGGCTACATTTTGGTATCCCAAAAACCATCATAGTATATCAATATAGCAAGTTCCTAAGTGTATTTTGATCGATCCTTTGGTCATTTTTGGACACTAATCTCACCAAATCATAGCCTCCTACTCACAAACTAATGACTAGACAGAAGTCGTCAACATGATGATCATGTGCATCTTGCACATGTACAACTCCAAGCATATATGAACATGGAATGAGAGTCTCCCCTATGTTCAACACAACTACATTAGAACTCTCCATAGCTCAACTAGACACCGCCCCTTTCAGGTGGGCTTGGGATTCCAACCATTGTATCCCATTGATGTCATGTTGTCCCTTGTAACTACACCCAAGGCACTTTGGTGTGGAGAAGACAATGGCAGTATTACAAAATTATTTTTATTGGCCTAAACTTCAATATGATGTTGGCAAGTATATGAAGTTCTACATCTCCTGCAACATTTCCAAACCAACCATTGAGAAGCAAGGCCTGTACACCCCTCTACCTACCCCTAACAGACCTTGGGAATCCATCTCGATGGATTATATGTTTGGCCTTCTTTCTACCAAGCATGGTAATAAGTATGCATTTGTGTTCATTGATATATTTTTTAAGATGACCACTGTGGCTGCTGGAAAAAAAGTATCACAACAGAAACCACTGCGAAGCTCTTCTTTGAATGGGTGTGGCTACATTTTGGTATCCCACAAACCATCATATTATATCAATGTAGCAAGTTCCTAAGTGTATTTTGATCGATCCTTTGGTCATTTTTGGACACTAAGCTCACCAAATCATAGCCTCCCACCCACAAACTAATGAGTAGACAGAAGTTGTCAACAAGATGATCGTGCGCATCTTGCACATGTACAACTCCGAGCATATATGAACATGGGATTAGAGTCTCCCGTATGTTCAACACAACTACATTAGAACTCTCCATAGCTCAACTAGACACCGCCCCTTTCGGGTGGGCTTGGGATTCCAACCATTATGTCCCATTGATGTCATGTTGTCCCTTACAACTACACCCAAGGCACTTTGGTGTGGAGAAGACAATGGCAGTATTACAAAATTATTTTTATTGGCCTAAACTTCGATAGGATGTTGGCAATTATATGAAGTTCTACACCTCTTGCAACATTGTCAAACCAACCATTAAGAAGCAAGGCATGTACACCCCTCCGCCTACCCCTTATAGACCTTGGCAATCCATCTCGATGGATTATATGTTTGGCCTTCCTTCTACCAAGCATGGTAATAACTATGTGTTTGTGTTCATCAATATATTTTTTAAGATGACCATTTTGGTTGCTGGCAAAAAAGTATCACAACAGAAACCATTGCCAAGCTCTTCTTTGAACGGGTGTGGCTACATTTTGGTATCCCACAAAACATAGCAAGTTCCTAAGTGTATTTTGATGAATCTTTTGGTCATTTTTGGACACTAACCTCACCAAATCATAGCCTCCCACCCACAAACTAATGACTAGACAGAAGTCGTCAACGGGATGACCCTGCGCATCTTGCACATGTACAACTCCAAGCATCTATGAACATGGGATGAGAGTCTCCCCTATGTTCAACACAATTACATTAGAACTCTCCATAGCTCAACTAGACACGGCCCTTTCAAGTGGGCTTGGGATTCCAATCATTGTTTCCCATTGATGTTATGTTGTCACTTACAACTACACCCAAGGCACTTTGGTGTGGAGAAGACAATCGCAGTATTACAAAATTATTTTTATTGGCCTAAAATTCGATAGGATGTTGGCAAGTATATGAAGGTCTACACCTCCTGCAACATTTCCAAACCAACCATTGAGAAGCAAGGCCTGCACACCCCTCTGCCTACCCCTAATAGACCTTGGGAATCCATCTTGATGGATTATATGTTTGGCCTTTCTTCTACCAAGCATGGTAATAACTATGTGTTTGTGGTCATCGATATATTTTTTAAGATGACCATTTTGGTTGCTGGCAAAAACAGTATCATAACAAAAACCACTGCCAAGCTCTTTTGAACGGGTGTGGCTACATTTTGGTATCCCACAAACCATTGTATTATATCAATATAGAAAGTTCCTAAGTGTATTTTGATCGATCCTTTGGTCATTTTTGGACGTTAAGTTCCCACCCACAAACTAATGACTAGATAGAAGTCGTCAACTAGATGATCGTGCGCATCTTGCACATGTACAACTCCAAGCATCTATGATCATGGGATGAGAGTCTCCCCTATGTTCAACACAACTATATTAGAACTCTCCATAGCTCAACTAGAGATAGCCCCTTTTGGGTGGGCTTGGGATTCCAACCATTGTGTCCCATTAATGTCATGTTGTCCCTTACATCTACACAAGAAAAACCTAAAGATGTTCAATATAAAGCCAAAAAAAATGCATAAGTTTATTGAATGAATTCATCACATTAGCTAGTAGGTACATGATATCTTGCAAAAGGCCAATGCTAAGTACAAAAAATTCCATGATCAACATCAAGTGCCACACAAGTTTCAAGTGGGGGGAAAGGCACTTGCAGAAAAACAAACCTTGCAAGGGTCCATTGGAAGCTTCGACCACTTTGCTATGGGTCTTACACCATCACCAAGGATGTGGATGACAACGCTTTTGAGCTATGTATCCCCCCATATGTTGGTTTGCACCCAATGTTCAATGTGGACCACCTTTAGCCATAATTTCCACCATTCTTGGACACCTCAAATATTGCAGAACAGCTAAGACTGAAATAGCTTAACTTAGATTGCATCGAACAGGCCATAATTGATCAAATACTGGACTCGCAGATTAAGAGAACTCACCAACAGAATGTCCACTTGTATCAAGTTATCAAAGCAAGCCAGCTCCTACACCAAGGAAAATGGTTCGCTAGGGGCCAAGTTCAACATAATTTCCCCTATCCCATGTAGGCACTCAATGCAATAGCAACCATTTCTTCCTGAGGGTGGAGGACTAGTCCAGGTGGATATTGGTGGCCACCCACCTATCCCATTGGCTCACAACACAATTTTCCAATTTTGGTGGTTTTCAGGTTTAAACTTTCGAAGTCATTTTGAGGCCCTAAATAACATTTTCTTGGGAAGTGGGCCAATGAAAATTGTACTCCTTTGATAGAAATTTCCAACAGGATATGTCCCATAGAGAGATCATATAACAAAGTTATGGCCTCCGGAATTTGATGCTCCAATTTACCCCATCAGGGCCCATACTATTTTGGCGCTTCATCTCCTAGGGTTAGGTTTTTGGATATTTAGGGTTTCTTATTTCTTATTTATGATAAAAATGCCTCCAAGTCTCATTGTAACATAGTTTAGGAATGCATACAACCATCACGTCTCTTCTCATAGACAAGATACCATTGCCAAGCTAGTTTTCTTTACTTCTACATGTATACAGTTTCAACATTTTATGTTTATTAATTGAATTACATTCTCACTATATCTCTATGTTTTTCTTCATTTGTTTTTCATCTTATTCCCTTCGGAAATTCTGATTAGAACCCTAATTCAATTTTGCACAAAGAAATGCTTGGTTGGCCTCTATATTTTCTAAATTTCACTCCAAAGTTTCCACATCCAAGAATTCACTTAAATCTCCTTGGTCCTAAGTATCCATAGCTAAAAAAATATCATTGGGAAATCCACAAAGGAAGAGAAAGATTAGTCATAAGACCAACATTCTCTCGAGAACAAAAAACATAAATGTTCTCAACCTTAATAAAGGTTAAATATCCATAGAGGGCCAACTCCAATATAGAAATAGCCTTAGAATCACGAGCACAAAATTTTGACCAGGCGGGCCAAAAGGCACTAGGAAGGAGAAATTTCTAAAAACTAAACCTTCATTTTATGTTAACATAAAATTCTCATCCTAAGTTGAAGAAAACTCTAATATGAAATCAAGGAGGAAATTACCCAAATCAACATAATACAATTGATTATCTGTTCCACTCCACCAGTGGTTGTCATCAGAATTGTATTGCTTCAGGGGAGAAATTGCAACAGTGTGAAAAGAATTGTGCCAACATGCATCCTTGTAATGGATTGAGTCCAAGAGGCCAAGGGAGGAGACAACCTGGAGTGTCTTGTCCAATTCTTTCAACCAACAATCCCACTTTAGTTGCTCCTTCCCAAACAAACAAAAATCCTTTGAGAACAAAGTATTAAAATCATTTATGGCCATCAAATTAGTGAGGATTCCCATATATATTGTATGCATTAATCCGACTTCAACTCCCATTAATACAAATCATCTACGCTTAATAAGTATGATACGTGAGAACCTGCTAAGGGGACTAGGTGGCGACATAGGCCACCATGCAATCTAACTCCAACATGTCTCCACATATCTGCTACAGATTTAATTTATATTGAACAAATTCTTCCTTATAACATAGTTAAGTTTTGGGGGAGGGACCTTTTTGGTCCTTATATTCCACTCCCAAATCAAATTTTTATGAGGTTTCTTAGCCATTGACTAAGGAAGGAGAAAATTGACAGGGGTACCATTCCTGAATAGGACCCCTTCATCTGAACTTACCCCAACTTTTTCAAGTTAATCTACTACAAAGTTGTTTGATCACAACACATGAAAGAACCTTATGATTGAAAAGTTTGATTTCGTAGCTTGAATTGAGTTTGTTATACTTCACAATTTTCCATCTTTAGGCAGTGATTATTGAACAAGATGTTGGATTGCTATCAAAGCGTCTCCCGACACCACCAAGTCTTCTATTTTTTCTTAATTGGCTAGAGTTAGACCTTGAAATAACTCATAAGCCTCTACTTAGTAATTTTATAGTTTTCCTAGACCCCAACTATACTACATTTCAGGTTTTCCTTCAGGGTTAAGAAAAAACCCTCATGCTCATGTCGCCTCCAATTCAAAACATATAATTAATAAACATATAAAAACTTAATAAATTTAATTAATAAACACATAATCAGAAATATATATATAATATAAACGGTAATTATAAATCAAGATTCATTTTACTATATAATGATTCATATAGTAACCATTATATCTTATAATATTATATTTAAATTTCATATGTGCGTGTATGTGTGTGTGTGCATGTGTGTGTCTTTTCAAGTAAAGAAATAAACCTCCCTTTTAGTTCAAGGTTTAGAGTGAGGTTGTTGGTATATATTCATATAAGAGTTCACAAGGCTCAAAGCCAATAAAATATTATAACAATATTTATCCAGGCATTATAGCTCATCTTGTCACTAGTGGGGATTTGCACTTAGTGGGGAAGATAACAACCATTCCTCCTAGCCATCATATGTAACCACAATTAACACACACACACAACTATATATCCAATACAACAAATCCCTGTGATTAGCTCTCTTTTTTCTCCCTTTTTTGCTTCCAATGACTGTTTTAGTGTATTTTTCTCCATTTTTAAAAAAGTCGACGTTATTTATCGGTTTGGCGCTATATTTGGTGTTTTTTGTGCCAGCGAAAACATTTAGGCGCTAAATTAGGCATTAATAAATTATGCTAGAAATTACACCAGGAATTGCACCATAAATTTACGCCATAAATTGCACCAGATTTAGCTCCCCGTGTAGAGCATAAATTCCTGCCTTGGTTGCTCCCTTTTTAACACCAAATTTATGCTGGATGTGCCTAAATAGTTAATTAATTGAGGTGTTGTGGGTTAAGTGGATAGGGGCTTTGAGGATTATGGGATTTAGGGATTTGGAGTACAAGGATTAAGGGTTAAGCGATTAGGAGTTAGGGTTTAAGGGATTAAGGGTTAAGAGCTAAGGAATTTAGTGCTTACGGGTTAGATAATTTAATGGTTAATGGATTAGGGATTACAGGTTAAGGGGTTGATGTTTAAGTGCTTAGGGCATAGGGGTTTATGGATTAGGGCTTAAGTGTTTAAGGGTATATGGCTTAGGGGTTAGGGGATTTAGGGATTTTGCATTAAGGGATTAGTGATTAAATAGGGTTGAGGGATTAAGGGTACTTAATTTAGAGATTAGGGATTAAGTATTTAAAGGTCAATGTAGGCTTAGGGGTTAGGGGATTTAGGGATTTATCAGAACTCTCTTGAAATGTCATGGAATGTCTTCCAACATGCCCATCACCAATGTCCTCCATCGATGTTACACGGTGAGTAGTGAATGGGGCCAACGTGTAAATTTCTTCAAAATATTCTTGTATGCGTCAAAATTTGGCATGGTTAGAGACTAGACACATGCCTTGATAGTATGTGAGGGTTTCAAGACTAAAGGATGCTTGATGTCCCTGCATAATCTTTGAGATCATCCACATTTGCATCAATGTTCATTATGTAGTCTCATTGTCATCATTCGTCATTCCCATCTATGGAATATTTGTCAAAAATATCTTGAAATGTCATGGAACGTCTTCTAACATGCCCATCACCAATGTCATCCATCGATGTCAAACGATGAGCAGTGAATGGGGCCAACGTTGAAATTCCTTCAAATTATTCTTTTATGTGTTGAAATTTGACACAGTTGGAGTAGACACATGCGTTGACGGTATGTGAGGGTTTCAAGACTCAAGGATGTGTGACATCCTCGCATAATATTTGACATCGTCCACATTTGCATAAATGTTCATCATGTAGTCTCATTGTCATCATTCCTCATTCCCATATAAGGAATCTTTGTCTAAACTCTCTTGAAATTTCATGGAATGTATTCCAACACACCCGTAACCAATATCATCCACCAAAGTCGCACGGTGAGTAGTGAATGGGGCCAACATTGGAATTTCCTCAAACTGTTCTTGTATACATCAAAATTTGACATGGTTAGACTAGGCACATGCCTTGACGGTATGTGAGGGTTTCAAGACTCAAGGATGCCTAACATCCCAGCATAATCTTTGAGATCGTTAATGTTTGCATCAATGTTCATCATGCAGACTCATTTTCATCATTCCTCATTTCCATCTAGGGCATACAAGAGTTAGAGAATATGTTTGTATATGGGATTAGGTCATATATCACATATGTTAATAGTTAACAAGTATAGGTGTTATGATTGATAGTTTATTAGTGATAATGGTTACATTTCAATAGTTAAGGGTGATAATGTTATGCTTTTTGGGATATAGTGGTTATGGTTACAAGCTATATTAGATAATAGACATTAGGGGTCAAAATTATTAGGTGTTAGGGGTTATAGGGGCTTGGTATTATAGTTGTTATGTGTTATACAATTTAGGGGTGATAAGGCTTGGACATCACGGGGTTAGTAATTATAGTGATTATGGATTTAGGATTAGGAATTAGGAGTGATAATAGTTATAGGGAATCCCCGCGAGGTGTAGGGTATTTAAGGTTTTTGTGTTAAGGAATTAGGTATTAAGGGTTTGTGGCTTAAGAGTTCACGGATTAGGGCTTAGAGGTTTAAAGGTTTGTTATCACATCTTATAAATTTTATAAATTTTTACAAAAAAATTATAATTGGGGTCAAAATATTTGAAGGTTATTATTATAAATTGGGTTCATATACATGGTTATAGTTCTTTTTATAAGAAAATATTGGGTTCCTAGACTCAATCTCCAAGTCATAACAATTTTACTCCAACACATTCAAAGCATCACATGTTGGATGTGAATAGCAACCAACACAAGGTGCCTAACATTGGAGTGTATATATAACATCCAGATAAAGACAAGTATTTTACTTTATTGCATGTGGGATAGTTCAATGCACCAAAGACCAAAGTACCATATTGTATTACATGGTTCAAAGGTCCAGATCATGGGAAGTTGGAGATCAATGACGAATATGTGTTGTGGATTTTGAACCAGCCCGAAGTATAAAACATCTTTCAAATATCGCACTCACTGAGAAGCAACATGTATCGCTTAATATATTCAGAGTACGATTCTCTTATGGTGTTAAAGATCATTTGTTTCTCATCTCCACACTTAATTGCCACCGTTGATCTAGCAACTAGATCGAATCAATGGATACAACAATTTGGTATCTGCTAACTTTTTATCAAGGACTTTATTATAAACATTTCCTTTTACCTAGTAAAAACATAGTGTTCTGTAGATGCTTACGGGTGAAAAGGGCTTTATTATGGGCAACAATTAAGATTGTTAAAACGTCTAAGTTAGCAAGAATTCATTTTTCAAGGTTGGTTTCTTATTTTGTCTCAGCGTTTTAAAAGTCAAAAGAATAGAATCCTTTAATAAAATTGCATCCATCTACAAAATCTTTGGCCTAGACCAGAATAACCTGGTGGAACAAGGCTGGGATGTTTATGGCCCAATTTTGTCATGTACTAATCAAGAGCATATCCCTTAATTGTTCTTTCAACAAGATGTTGAAATTAGTAAGGGTTATAAATTTTGGGAGTCACGTCTGTCATTGTGTATAGGTCCTCAGGTCTTTCATTTACCTAAATTGGCCATATGGTGCTCTAAGAATTATTTTGCTTCTATTAGATCAATAGTGACAAATGAAACTTCAAATATCCTCATGTCCTTAACTACCGAATTAGTTCTCAAGATGTTAGGGTTATAGTCTTCTAGTCTTATGAATGAAAAAACCATAGAATTAAATGAAGAAACTCTCATTCAAACCTTCAAATCATTAGCCCCACAAGTACAACTTACAGTTGTCCAAAGCGTTCTAAATTTTGAGACTTCTCTACAATATTTAATCTACCCTTTGAAATATGAGTGATTTGTTAATCCAGTGCAAATAATTTTCTCCATGATTAGTCAAATATTAGGTTTCAAGCATGAATAGGTCGTCAATGAATGTTTCTTAGGTTTTCTATGGTCTTTCTCATTGTTGGTAAAGTTCAATTATTCTAAATTTATAGTAGAATCAATGCATGAACAATTGAGAATTTTCTACGACCTTAAGAGCTTTAGATATCAAGCCTATCTCATCTACTTAATTTTGGATAAATTCATTGATTAGTTTCAACATGTTTTGGAACCAGACGAAATTACTTCTTTTTGAGTAAGTTTAGTGATTCATAAAGCATTGTGTCTTAGAAACCAATTGGAGGGTTTCTTCAATTTTGTTAACAAGTTCATATCGAAAGTGTATGTATTGATTCATGAATAAGAATTTCCAAGAGTGTGTTGAGAGCTGAAGAGATGTCTCCAATTGAGTTAAAGGTCTATAATAGGAAATTGGTTCTTATATAAGGACTATACAGTGATAAGGATTTATGGAGCAAAGGTTCATCCCTATAAAATACCTTCATTTTTAACTCCTATGGTTTATGCTTTGGAGATCTTAAGAAAAATATTAGATTCATATTTTATACATTTTTCAAGCAAGGATTTAGCAATGTATTTCAAATTTCCAATAATAGTGGGACCTTTTACTGTTAAGAATAGAGCAGCTTCACAAATAATTGATCGATTGTTAGCCTGTTTTAATTTTGAATAGGATGAAGCATGTCATTATGATCCTCATCATATCATTTTAGCCAAAAGAAAGAAGCTAAAAAGGGCTAAATATAAACATCAAGGTAGTTTAGAAATGGAAAGGTTAACAAACAAGGTGGAATGGTCAACTGTTAAAAATGTTGATCAAAATCAATTGAGAAATGAAGAAAATTGCTCCAAGTAATCAGAAGGAGTTTCAGAGCAAGGAAAAGCAAAGACAGAAATAGGTACCTCATTCAAGATTGATAGTGAGGCTAAAAGGCCATTTACTAAGGATATGACGTAGATAGATGAAGAAGATGTCACTAAAGAAGAAAGGAGAAAGATGTCAAAACTTTCCTAGGAAAAATATTTTACGCTTGTAACAGATAAGTCAAAGGATAGATCTCCTGCAAGACAACCTGTTATTCAGATTCATGAGAAGTATTCAACAAAAGTTCAGGTTGTTCAGTCAATAGATAGTCGACCTATATCAGTTGAAAATCCTATCACAACCTATTATAGTGAAATCAAATATCAAGGTTACCATGATAGATAGAAGTTGAAAAAATTAAATGAAAATATCCTCATCATTTACTTATTGTGGTAGATAACAAAGACATGTCTTTAAATATTGCAGTGATAGAGCATGTCCCTAAAGGAAGTAAATCTCATGAAGAACTTAATACCACTCAATTCAAATTGAATATGAATTATTTTAATATTGTTGATAAAATTGATTTTTTTTAAACAAGCCGATCAACTCATTTGTACATATTTGGCTAATGAGTCCATGAGAAGTCAGAGAAAACACAAAACAAAGCTTTGCGACTGCACAAATTTGAATTAGAAAGAAATATTATGGAACTTGGTGATTATGTTGCAAGTAGTGTTAAAGTTTCAAATTTACCAGAATCTAACGATACAACAATCCAAGTCCCGAAGAAAAAACTCAAAATTTCACATGATGCTTGTCCTCAAACTCCATATCTTCTTACAATACTTCAGGAAAAGGAGGACTTGGAAAGAGAATTACAGGAGTATTAAAAAATCAAATTGAAGAGTTAAATTAACAAGTTCAAACACTTTCAAAATCACAATTTGAACATCTCTCAGGAGCTGACCTTTATATTGCATTATCCAAAGAATTGGAAAACTTAACAGTTAAAGATATAGAGCACAGAAAATTAAAAGAGGAACTGACTAAATTAGAGCAAGATAATGAACATAAAACAAAGGCTATCTAGGAAGCTCTAGATAAACAAAAAGAATTAAAGGCGGGATTAAATTCAATGTAGCTTCGTTTGATTGATAATAAATATGTTATTTGGAACCATATTTCTTTGGAACTTAAAAGGTTGAAGGATTATTTTGCACGGGTTGAAGATGAAAAAGAATTGGAAGATTCGTTTTTTACTCAGGCTTCCGTTTTTCAAAAGGATCCAAGAGACAAACCTATTAAATCCATAACTGTTGTAAGATTTCTTAACACAAGGACTAAATCTCAATTGGTTTTTTCAGGAATATAGGAGAGGGTCAACCTTGTCTTTCAAGCTATAAAGTATATTGTGAAAGATGGCTTAATAAATGAGGTGATAGGAAAATCAAATTATATGTTAGGCAGAGTATCAAATTTTAAATATATATTCTAGGATATTTTGTGTAAGGTCTACCAAACTTTTGGAATGATCAAGGAGTTCTTATCCTAGATGAAGAGTATCAGTTCAAGTTTCAAGAAAAGAGGAATGACACATCACAATTTAATCATACTTATTTTAATCTAACGGGTTAAAACATTTTCAACCTTTTAGAAAAATATTATGATCCTCTCAATAAAACGAGAAGAGTCATCAATGATTTACCACCGATCTCTTATGTTTTTGACACAAAATTGGATATTATGTATAGAGAGATGATAGCACAATCAGTCCCATCAACAATCATCTAACATAAGTGCTATGTGGAATTTTGCATCTACAGATAAACAAAATTTCCCTAGGTGGGTAGCTACACCTAGAACAACATATTTAAAGCGCTTAACCTTTTTCTATAGAAGATAAATAAGACAAGGGACCTACTTGTTATCTTTCTCTTTCCTTTGTCTCCTTTTTTTGATTCCCGTCGCTCCTTCTCGAACTTAATCCGCTCGACAAGTACCTACAATCATAGACAGAGGACAAAAAATCAATCAAAGCAAGAGACCTATCTACTATAAGCAAATGGAATCGAAAGCATTTACACATATAATCATCATACATAAAGACAAGAATATGGGAAAAGGTGTAAACAACTTTATTAAGTAGAAGGAAGAATTACAACCATGAAGTCCGATCCATTTTGACTCTTCTAGCTTGGGTTCCAACCAACATCACATCAAAAGCACAACACTCTAGAAGCATAACAATACTTGCTTACAATCTCAAACCTCACACCAACAGTATCTCCTTACAAATTATCAAAGTCCAACACCTGATAACTTAGATGAGTGCTCAATTTATAAGTAAATGATGGTGGTTTGGTCATAAATGAGGGTATTGAATGGTCTTCCAAACTTATAGTTAGTTTCCATGGAGGAAGGGATGAGAGGATAGGATGTTACTTAACTCATTCCCTATCCAATTTCGAGCTCATAGGAGATGATAAGTGTGGGAATCTTCTAGATAGCTCCAGAAGTTAAGAATATTCCCAAAACCATTTGTGAATTTCGCTCAATATCGCCCAACACAGGTCAAAGTGGGCCTAAGTGATCTGGAAAGAACCCTAACATGGGCCTATCTACATTGAAGTGCACTTACCCTTGTCCAAGGTGGCACTAGTCCCTCAAGGAGGCATTTCTGGAGGGATTCAGGCCAAGAAACTCTCAAGGAAGGAGGCATTCAAAGTGTTGACTTGTCTAGGGCATGTAGCAACTTAATTAGGTTTTGATGAGCCCGAATAGCATCGATCTAAATGATGGGATTGATGTGCCCAAATGGATCTGTAATAGCTTCCCCCTAAAGAATGAAGTCAAAAATGTTAATGTTGAGTGATATGCTTTAGGATGTGATGAGGAGGTTCTGAAGTGGTTGGTGACCTGCATCGATTACAATAGATAATATCATGATATTTTGATTTTTTCTCATGAATTGTTGAGGGAAGTCATACCCATGCTCAACATATAAACTTTCATTACAAGTACATAGATAGTCAGTCGTCTACAGAAATAGACCCATGATCGAATGACCATCAATGTAAAGCCATTGTACGAATGATTTGGTACATTTCCTGAAATCGCAGCTCGGATGGATGAAACTATATCTGGGGTCTTCTATCTCATTCAATCGTTCGCTCAAGTAGGAGTCTAACCATGCGAATATGTGATCTGAAGTCGAACATGGGAAGACATCATCTTATTACCAACCAATGATGTAAACTATTAACAGACGCAAGAGAAATCATCAATAATGATAATGATCCTCAAGGTACTGCAGTACATTCTACATGGTGTGAATGGATGTTTTGATGTCGAACACCATACAAATTCTTTTGGTCGAAGGCCAGTGATGTCAACCTATCGTCGGAAGTGAGAAACCTGCCATTGATGTATGCAAGTCTCAAGGTACTGAAGGGGTGTTTCTAAGTCAAATTCTTGGATAATGTGTTGATGTCGACAAGAAGTGGCTCATCGCAGGAGGGCCTTGATATATCCCACATCAACGACATGAAATGAGTGTAATTATTTTTGGAGATGGAATGTGACTAACGACACAAGGTTCAAGAATGGCGGTCATAAAAATGAAGGTTTATGAGTATTGCAAATAATGAATTAAGACTAGTGACTTCTCTTGAACATGTCGGTGACACTAAATGAATTGGCAACATTGACCCAAAACCAAAGTAATGGATGGTATGATAGACCAATGTATGATGACTATTAGTGTGAGTATTTGCATCTTGCCATTAGTGATTAAAAATCCTTTTTCATATCATTTTAAGGGTCCGATTCAGAATCTTTTTATCATTCCACTAGGTCATGCAAAAAATTAGTCACTGATGGTAGTCCTAGTCCAAGAACATCACTCTTCCTTAAATGTGATTACTTGTTGGCATAGTTTCATATCTTGTTGACTACACATCATCCATAAAGTTATTTTTATCATGCCATTTGTATCAGTCATGAGGTCATTATGTCATCTTGAAATTCAGTCCTTCAAGGTCTCATTAGGTCTTTAGGGTTTTTCAAGGTTTCATTAGGTCATTAGCATTGCCAAGGTTCCATTCCATTGCATAAGACCAGCAAGTAAAGGGTGATCAAATAACATCCCTTCACCATGTGAAGATGATTTGTAAAGAGAAATGTTTATTTCATTATGTAATTTTATGTCTTTAAAATGTAATAATTTCACCATCCCAAGTTGTTAACTCAGTGTTCCAAAGATGCCAGACCATCAAAAGATCAACTTTTCAAAGGAAATAGTCAAGTGAAAGGGTAAATTTTCAAAGGGTTAAGTGCATGCTAAAGGGAGTTGTTTTTTCCCAAGGGTGTCCAAATCATCATTTTCCACAAGCACTAAACCCTAATTTCCTCACCCATTGAGATAGGGTTGGCTATGAAATCATAGACATCTGAGTATATGATGCATAAGGGAGGTTATTTTAGCGAGTATGAGGTCATTCCAACTCATACGCATCATGTTTCCATCATTTTTCAATAGATCATTCCAAGGGACAAATCATTTGCCACACATAGGGTCGGTTTTTTTTCAAACTATGTTTTAAACCAAACAGAGGAGAACTTGGAAACAATGAGAGAGTTTTTTGTCCAAAATAGGCCAAGGAAGAAAAACGTCCTTCACTTTTTACACAAGTGTCATGGTTTTAGAGAAATGTCAAAAATACAGTTGCCTCAAGAGAGTTGATGCACTTCTGGACTGACCTTGGGAAAATCAATATTTATCCTAGCTTGATTGACCAAATTACTTGCTTGATGAGTCAAATGATAACTAGACACAGATATATTTCCAATGCACTATCATGAGCTCAATTTGGAGTTGAGAGAGACCTTCAAAAGTTGACTGAAACAACACTCTGCATTTTGGCAGCCTCATTCTACACATTTTGACTAGTCTTGGGATATTGGGCTTTTGATAGGGAAAATGAGCTCCAAATTGAAAAATTCAATATGTTCTAGAAAGTAGATTCGACAATATTTCCAACAAGCTATCCCATGCCCAATTTTGACACCGGGAAGGTAGTCAAAAGTGGACTTGAAGTGGCGGTTCTCTTTTGGCAAGGTGGCACTGCGCTTTTGGCAAGAGGGATTAAAAGCCCTCAAACCCTCAAGAAAAATTCAAATTTCTCTCTCTTTCCATCTTTGCAAGTAAGTTTACATCCCTCACTTCAATTTTTATTTTCAATTCAAATCTATAAGTATCATTTTCCATGTTTTATATGAAACCCTAAAATCTCCCTAATGATGCCTAAAACCCTAAATCCTTACTATTCATCCTATCACCTATCCCTACAGCTCTAAGTTCCCCTGTCCCTATTCCCCTATCACCTTCTCCCTTTTTCCCTTTACCCCTATTCCATATCATTCCCATTCCCTTTATCCCTCTTCCCCGAGAGCAAATTCTCAAGCAAACAATCCCTCCCTCTCATTTCCTACTCCTTCATTCATTTCCTAGTCACAAGTTCATCTTACATCCCCTCATTCCTCATTTCCATACAACTCAACCTTGCAAACATGGACCTAGAAGACCAAGACTATGAGGAGGATAACATAGGCAGTGATACCTCAACTGATGGAGCCATGCAACCGAGAAAACCACACAAGGGAGGCAGGATTATCATAGAAGAGCCATCAAACCTTAGGGAATTGTAGGCCTTAGAGTTGGCTGTCACATGCTTCAAGTACCTTGGCTGCTATGAATTCTGTGAACTGGTTGAGAGAGTGCAATATCACCCAGAGCTCACTAGGCTTTTTGCAGTGAATCTTCATGACAATAGGGTGACTCTTGCTGGGGTAACTTTCACCATTTCTTCTTCCATTATTTCAGATGCCACCAGGATTCCTAATGTAGGGGAGAAGTGGTTTAAGCACTAGGATCTAGATGAGTACTATTATGAACCTTACATCAAAACCTAGTACAAAAATCAAGTGAAGAGACTATTTCCTTTCAAGTTTCTTGAGAACAAGTATGTCCCCATGATGAAAATCATTATGAAGTATTTCACTTGTGAGCATCGGTTCTCTAGGTTGTGTACTTATCATATCAAGATCCTCATGCATTTTACCAGGGTGAGGATGTTAAACATCCCTTATTACTTGTTCAGGAGTATTGAGAAGATGGATTTTATTATCTAAATGAAGGCTTACCCTCAGCAGATGAGCAGCCTTTATCATTACTCCCTCATCAAGGTCATTGTGCTTCATCATCTCAGTCTCCTTAACATCCCTTCAGAGACTTTCATTTCTCATGAGATCTTCAAGGGTCCTCAAATTCCACCAGTGCCTCAAGAAGCAGGAGGACCTTCTAGCCCAACTAAAATAGTTGAGGAGGCCAAGGAGACAAGAACTACTAAGGTGCTCATTTTCATGAGATATCAGAGGGGCACTAGGAGATTATTTGTAGCATATAGGCAAGTGTTTTATCCATGGGATGTGGAAGGGTCCTTGTCTTCTTCATTAGCTCATAGGAAAATGCTAACTCCACAAGATGTGGAAGGGGATTTTCCTTCTTCTTCGGCATAGCAGGTATAAGTGCAGCAGCTGCACAAAGGAAAGAACAAGATGCCAGATGATGATGAGGAGGAAAGAAATTTTGACTTGACTGAGCATGATGAGCCGGAGTAGCATTATACTCATCATGGATTTGATATCACTGACTTGGAGGCTCAGGACGAAGAAACCATCAAAGACATCATCATACGGGAAAGGGAAGCTCAAGTGCAAGCTTTGGCGAACAATCTGGAAAGGGCCAAATATGTCATCACATATTTGGAGCAAGAAAACAAGCAATTGATTAACAAATAAGTCCTCATGGAGCTAGAAATTCTCAAGATGAAACAACAAAGTGGCAAATAGGCACAAGTCACTTTGACCCCTATTGAGCAGGAGATAAAAATGATAGGGAGACTTTGCTTGACAGAGTCAACTTGCACCTTGAGAAGCTATTATAGAAGCCCAACAGAGACAATTAGATGATCAAACACATGGCTTATCATTATAGGACCCAAAACAAGATTTGCAATATGATGGTCAAGAGAATGAAAGCTAGGCTAAGGCGGGCCTTGAAAGGCAAGAAAGAGGGGGGTAGACTTAGAATGTTGGTTGAAGCCTCCTTGGCTCATCAAAGCACATGATGGTGGTGCTTCACACCAATTTTGGGCAAGTTTTGAACAAATTTTTTCATTTGCAATTTTGAATTTCATTACACAGAAAAACTGCTTAAAAGCGTAGCACCACCAACGCTGTGCTTTTCCTAGGAGCACCCATTAAAGAAATGGCTTGAATTTTTGGATTCAAAGTGATAAGGACATGCACCCTAGCAAGTTTCAAAAGTTTTGGGGCAGAACTGGTCCACCAAAAGGTCAAAAACACCCTAAAAATGACGTTTCTGCCTTTTTTTGGACACACAGAAGCAGTCTTGGGAGAATCCAGTTTTGAGGGGTCAAATGAGCTCCAAATGCAAAAATTTCAAGTGTTCTAGAAAGTATACTTGAAGACCTCTCTGATGAGCTATCATGGGATCAATTTGGATTTTCCAATTTTTTACTATAATCATGGATTCTCTCTCATGGTGGATAATTTACCTATGTAAATGATGTCATAGCTTGTAAATATGATGGATAAATAGTAATAGAAGGTAGATTCATTGCTTAGGATTTAATTTGAGCCCAAATGAATCAGTTTTTCACTTTTAGAGGCAAGTTGTTGATGATGCCTATATTCTTGTTTCTTGTTTAGTATTAGTTAGATTAGCTCCTCATCTTAGGGATTCGACCCCTGAGGATGGGAGGAGGTTGAAATCATGTCTATATCTTCTTCTTATTTCTCTTTGTAAGGGGTTGGACTCAGTTGGATGCTCGGAGCTTGATTGTACATCATTGTAAGCAGTTTGGCAAGGAGATTAATAAGATTTGCAACTATTTTTATGGGATCCCTGTGGTATGGAGTTTTAGTACAGTTCCTTCTTTTGTGATAATTTATTTACATGTTTTATGTATTCCATCATTCATTTCATTGCTTCTAGTTGAATGTTTTCAAGTTTGATAGGTAGAATCCATTGTGTTAGTGCTCTACCTTGGAAATCATTCAACATTTCATGTTTTCTATTGTTTAAGAAGGATCAATGATTGTCACATGCCCTTCTTAGCTCCTCATCAGTCTTAAAACACCTCACATCATCAAGCGTAAAGTGCTAAAGCCTATGCCTACCTTGCCCCATAGAAAACCCTGCATTTTTGACCTAATTTCCCATACCTAAACTGCCTAGCTCCTCTTGATCTGGCAAAACACCAACAAAATTCAATCAAAACTTTCGAGTTACTATACCTAACCTAAAATCCTTTACCTGATCCAGTCATCTTGACTGAGTTCCTTATGGAGAGAGCCCTCTCCCGGCCTAGTAGGGCTAGCTACTTGGCTAAGCTTGGTTTGTGATTACCCTAGCATTGCCTCCCTTCAGCCTGAGGTCAATCTAGGTGATAACAATGACCATCAAGCATATTACCCAACCCAAATAGTCACAGTGATGAAGTGAAAGTCTCATGTTCAAGAGCGACCTGCTGCCATAAAGTGGTTTACCCCTTTTCCCATTTTCCCTAGTCATTGCTAACCAATACCTCTTTATTTTTATCAAGCTTGAGGAGGATAACATATGCTTGTTGTATAATTCCACCCTTCGAGTGAATCCATCATTATGTGATGTTTTAACGAGCCTGGCGAAGGTGAAACTCGGTCTTGTCATGATAGACAAGTTTGTCTCTATTTGATGTTTTAACGAGTCTAACGACAATGATAACTCGGTCCTTTTCATGTTTAGAGAGTTTTAAAAGGGACAAAAAGAAAACTCCACAAGTTCTTTTTTGTATATTTGTCTCTCAAGTCCGAAAAAGCGTAAAACAATACAAGAGAGAACCTATTGACCATGTTTAATCAACGTGTTCCTTTTTTGTAAATAATCTATCTCAGTCCCAAAAAGGTTAAACTTATACTAAGTACATGTCGTTTCAAATCCATTAACGAGTTGAAAAGGACAAGCGCTCGTCCATCTTTTCATATTTCGAGAGTCTGAAAAGAGCCTATAGAAGACTCCACTTAGAGGAACGAGTGGTGTCTAGGATAGCAACTGGTTCCAGTGATGTTGGAACTTATCAAAACATTTAATTTATGTGAAGAGGTTGGCTAATAAGACCACTCGTTGCAACTGTTCCTCAAAAAGAGTAAAACAACCAAGTGAAAGCATATGAACGGCCAAGTAGATAATGACGATGGAAGGAGAAAAACCAAGGCTCATCTGACAGAAGAGGTTGATAGGATGGCAATCACGAGGGTTAAAATGGCGATGGGTTCATTTTTACACAAGCTTGAACCATAGGGAACTATGCTTGAATTCAATTTCATGTTTACACAAGCTTGAAACAAAAAATTGTGCTTGGATTCAGTTTCATGTTTTACACAAGCTTGAAACAAAAAACTATGCTTGAGATTGGTTTACATGCCCCCAGCATGATGACTCGATTCTAGGTGCATGCCCCCCAAGCTTCATTGCATTCGCCTAAGTAGACTACTCATGGCTAAGATGTGGATGGAATGAAGGTTCATATACGAGATCAAGTGAAAGTCTCGACTGGGATTTTATGAGATCTAATCAAAGACTCGAATTGGAACTTTTCTCTAGGGAACCTTGTTTCTTTTTTTAATGAGCTTGACACAAGACAAGGAACTCTGCTTAGATTCCTTGTTTCATTTTTTAATAAGCTTGACACAAGACAAGGAACTATGCTCTGGGACCTGTTTCATTTTTTAATGAGGTTTTCACAATAAAAGAACTATCCTCATATTCCTTGTTTCATTTTTTAACGAGCTTGACACAAGACAAGGAACTATGCTCATACCATTTGTTTCATTTTTTAACAAGGTTGACACAAGACATGGAACTATCCTCGTATTCCATGTTTCATTTTTTAACGAGCTTGACACAAGACAAGGAACTATGCTCATACTTCCTTGTTTAATTTTTTAATGAGCTTGACACAGGAAAAGGAACTATGCTCATACCCTTTGTTTCAATTTTTAACAAGGTTGACACAAGACAAGGAACTATCCTTGTATTCCTTGTTTCATTTTTTAACGAGCTTGACACAAGACGAGGAACTATGCTCATACTTCCTTGTTTCATTTTTTAACGAGGTTGACACAAGACAAGGAGCTATCCTCATATCCTTAATAACAACCATTAGAGGTCATGACTTCCAAGAGGTTCTCATCAGATGGGAGAACAATGCTCTGGAAGGAGATATCTGGTTCCAATTCCCCCAATACATAATGTACAACATCACGGAATTGAGCGTCTATTGATGTAGGGATGGAATGGGTTGTCACATAATTTACCTGTGGTGGGGATGATACCATTGGGACAAAAGGACCATTTAAGGAAGATGGTTGACTGGAAGCCATATTTGGACCAGGGAATGAAAGCTGGTCAACGGTGACAATTTTGCCTTCATGCGGGAAACACATCGCTCAAAAGAGTGTTGAAACAATAGCTCCCATGTCATAAAAATAGTTGCGCCCAAGAAGTAAATTGTAATCTAAAGGGCCTAGGACTACCATCACATTGATATAAAAAAATTTCCTCCCAAAGTAATAGGCAACTGAGGAAGGATCCCTAATGGTTAACTAGTTCCTCTATTAAAAGCCAACAGACTCTGGGTAACAGGCACAAGTGGCGACGAACCGAATGCTTTCCAAGCAATGGAGGAAAGGATACTCACATATGCACCTTCATCTATAATAGTGCCAGGCACAATCATATTACAAACCTGCACTATGATCTGGAAAGGCACATAAGAAGGAAGACAATAGTTGATTCCAATCAAAGGAAGTGACTAGACTACTTGGAGGGGGTACCATATGAACAAGAGAATTACCCCCTTGAGTTATGAGAACGAGAGGATTTTCCTCTTGTCTTGATGGAACAGGAGGGTTGCCTCCAAGCTCATTGGAATCTGAAGAAATGAAAAGAACCTAAGTGGTATCATACTCACTCTCTACAGAAAAGGTACAATTAACTGAAGGTGAAATCAAGTCAACTATTTCCTCGACCTTTGACTGGTCAAGTATAGACTCATGGGATTCACATTCAGAGAGAGTGGGTTTGACCGAGGTTGATTTTGGTCAGTCAGTTTATCAACTAGTGAAGGATTAAGGGATATTTTCTGGTAACCAGATGGAAATCGCTGTGAAGAAGCAGGACGGTTATCCAACACTTTTTTGGATTCATCCAGATAGGGACAAAGGTGAATGGGGTGATTCCCTTCACATAACCTACATGGAAACTTAACTTTACCCTTCTTTCCATGAACTTTACTACCACTAGTTGATGGTGTGTCACCAGCATGATCTCCAGAAGCTGATGACACAGAATGATGTGAATGAGAAGCCAATTCTTCTAAGATTTGAAGAATACCAAAACAATTTCTAAGAAGATGGTCTCCTGTACAAAGTTTGCATGGATATTGAACTTTGTGAGGCTTATCAGACAATTTCTCATCAGAAGTTGCATTCAAAGCAATGGTTGCTTAGTTGCCCCCTTGCTGAATTTTCTTCTTCTTCTTCTTCTTCCCTTTCTTCTTCTTCTTAGCCACCTAGTTACTAGTGTCAATACTTTCATCAGGTGAAGAGGAAGAAGGGGAGGAAGAAAAAACTGAGGAAGAATGCAAAGGGTCAACTTTAGGATCAAATGGAGGTTAATTTTGTCCAGTTGGAGGAGTACTCGATTGCGGAGAAATCACGACATTTTGAACCAAGGAGGTTGAAAACAACGATACTAACAAGCCAATGATAAATCTCGGAAGGGACAATGTAGCCATATAAGGAGCAACAATATTTCTGAAAGGAGGAAAATGATTAGGATTCCCATCAAAAGGAATTCCTTGATCGGTGGACTCGGAAATTGTTTCCATATGTCTCAACCTAATATCAACTAAGGAGTAAGCATGGAGGATGTTATCTACGGTCAATTAATTTTATTTTAATAAAAATAACATAACAAAACAAAAGAGAGATAATCTAGGCAAAAGGATTACCAAGCAACTTTGAACTGCAGAATACCTCCCGGCAAACCGAGAAGTATGGGCAGGCAATCTCCTCGAATGTTGTGTTCGGTGTATCACAGTGTACAAGGTGGTCGATGCGGTTACCTAAGGATGGATAGCAACCTAATGTAGTCCTCCCATATATACTGGAAAGTACGTGGAAGCTCAATCTGTGTTAGCGTTCTCTAATGTGAAACTGCACAATGAGAGCATTCCTTTATACTTTACGTACTATAACACCACCCTATATACCCAAAGGTACGTGGATGAGCTATGATATACTTATGTATGTGGAAGGAGGTATCATACTCAAAATGTATCGCAAACAAGTTAGCGACAGCTACTATGTTTAATGATGCCATAACACGTCTCTAGATAGACCTCTAACTGTTATGCATTAAGTTACAATGTTGCATTGGTTAATTGAGATAACTTTTAAGTTGATCTTGTTGAGAATTTGCCTTTCAAGGTTCACCACGTGATGTATTTGAAATTCCTAGAATGAAACTAATATGATAAGCATTCTTTTCATTCAATTTTAACAATGAAAACCTTAGCTAGCAGGGATAGAGCAATCAGATTCTTTTAAGTAAAGAACAAAGAGCACATCTAATGCAATTTCCCTAAACTATTCCTATGAGCACACACAAACTTTTTCAATGCACAATGCAAGTTTTTCTTTTCAATTCCATTAATATTATTATGAACAAAAGGAAACTAATGCACATAAAATCAATCAATCTTTTTGCAAGAACGAAGACTTTACAACAGTTCTGTTTCGAAGTAAATCGGCTATAGACTAACTTCGACAATGAATTGATAGTGATAAAGAAATCAATTAAGAAACACTAAACAATCAAGGCCAAAGTAGGGATGGAAAAGGAAACACAAATTGATTTCAGAGAGACAAACATCATTATACATTCAGCAAGCAGAAACATAATGCAATTTGGGAAAAATCAGGTCAAAGGAGGGATTTTTTGACCTAAGGAGGATCAGCACGGCCTTGAGTGGGAGACAGTGCACTTCAGAGCACTGTCCTCAAGCCAGAGGTGATCTACAACAGTCTATCTCTTGACCAAACCTGTGCTGGTGCCAGAGAGGCCATCCTAGGGGCTTGCAAGCACAATTTTTATCAAAAAACACTTCAAAAAAAGCTGAAACAAGATCAATGGAAGCAAGTAAAGTCTACTAGGGTGTACTAGGATGAAGGTAAACTACCAGGAACGATGATCGTTCCCCAGTGGAGTCGCCAATTTGTTATGTGGAATTTTGCATCTACGGATAAACACAATTTCCCTAGGTGGGTAGCTACACCTAGAACAACAGATTTAAAGTGCTTAACCTTTTTGTATAGAATATAAATAAGACAAGAGACCTACTTGTTATCTTTCGTTTCCCTTTGTCTCCTTTGTTTGATTCCCATTGCTCCTTCTAGAACTTAATCCACTCGACAAGTACCTGCAATCATAAATAGAGGATAAAAAACCAATCAAAGCAAGAGATCTATCTCCTATAAGCAAATGGAATCGAAATAATTTACACATATAATCATCATACATAAAGACAAGAATATGGGAAAAGTTGTAAACAACTTTATTAAGTAGAAGGAATAATTACAACCATGAAGTCTGATCCATTGTCACTCTTCCAGCTTGGGTTCCAACCAACATCACATCAAAAGCACAACGCTCTGGCAGCATAACAATACTTGCTTACAATCTCAAACCTCACACCAATAGTATCTCCTTACAAATTCTCAAAGTCTAGCCCTTGATCACTTACATGAGTGCTCAATTTATAGGCAAATGATGGTGGTTTCGTCATAAATGAGGGTATTGAATGGCCTTCCAAACTTAGAGTTAGTTTCCATGGAGGAAGGGATGAGAGGATAGGAGGTTACTTAAATCATTCCCTATCCAATTTCGAGCTCATAGGAGATGATAAGTGTGGGAATATTCTAGATAGCTCCAAAAGATAAGTATATTCCCAGAACCCTATGTGAATTTCGCTCAATCTCACCCAGCACAGGTCAAAGTGGTCCTAAGTGCTCTGGAAAGTACCCTGACATGGGCCTACCTGCACTGAAGCACACTTACCCCTGTCCAAGGCTGCGCAGGTCCCTCAAGGAGGCATTTCTAAAGGGATTCAGGCAAATAAACTCTCAGGGAAGGAGGCATTCAAAGTGTTGACTTTTCTAGGGCATCTAGCAACTTAATTAGGGTTTGATAAGCCCTAATAGTACTGATCTGAATGATGGGAGTGATGTGCCCAAATGGATCTGTAACAATAAGATAACTTATTTCAGCGAGAAATGGATTGCATTGGAGGAATTTCTTATTTTAATTGATCATGACTCATAAAAAATCCCAATATTTCTGCTATAGATTGCAGATTTATCTTATTTTGTCTAATATTGGGGTTTTTTCCCAAAGATTGTAGAACTGAATATTTTGTAAATTTGGTATAAATTCTCTCATCATGATGAGGAAAAGGTTGGCATTTTGAGAAAAGAAAGACCATTGTGTGTATGTAAGGAATTTTTTTCTTTTGAAATTAATTAAAGTTTGTCAAGATCAAAAGTAATTCAAGTTTGTAAAGATCCTTTGATGTCTGCATGGATGATATTGAAGCAGTTTGCAGTAAATGGAAGTAGAACTGAGAAGACTAATCACATGCTAATTAAGACTAGTTGGTTATTTTTCATGTTTTCATTGTGATTGAGTTTCATTGTTCTACAGTTCACTTATGGTTACAACATGAGACATATAATGATTAGTTAGACATCAAAATGTCCAATTGGCCCATGTAAATCATAATATTATCATGTTATTGCTTTCATGGTTTTTAATGTTCAACGTTGAATATAATTCTCGAAACTAATTATAGTAAAAGAATAGAGGTGGAAAATTTAGAATCTATATTATTATCTTTTCCCCTTTTCCAAAATACATAGATCTACACCATGACCATTGTTTCTTCTAAAGCACTAATGAGAGCATTGTTATTATTCTCAATAATAATTACCTATTTAATGATATTTACTTGGTGTTCTCTATGACCCTATACATTTGGTGAAAGCTTTGATCCAACCGTATTCACATATTAGAATTCAAGTAGCAACAACGATGTTACTACCATAATCAGATATTTATGGCATATGCAGAGAAACAACGAATATTTCCATGTTGCTATGGAGGATTAACAGCATAAATCCTATGTTCTTACAAACATGCACCTGAGATCCTTATAGAATTTGTTGACATTTTGTAAAAATCATGTATCTCAATTAACAATTCTCAAGCCAAGTATTCCTATTTCAAAAGATAAAATGTTGTCACTCTCCGCTCTAGAATTTGGTTAACAAATTATTTTCCATTGGAATTTCTCTCTTTATAATTCAAAGAAAACAAGCACATATATAATCTGATATTTAGAATATCGAAAACCCCCAGAGATAAGATAATTTTACAAGCTCATATATGTTCCTTCTCTCATTTGAAATAAATGGAGAAAATGACATTAGTCAAAGGTCATTGAAAACCAAATTGCAAAAAGGAATATGATCTTATTTCTTGCTAAAAAAACATCTCTCTACTAATTTTGTTCAAGGACCACTACGACAAAATGAGCAGAGGTGGTGAGGCTTGAGTGAGGCCTTTATTGTTAAAAAATAAATCTAAAATGTTAGCGAAGGACAAGGTAAATATTACTCAATTTTCAAACCCTACTACAACCCACAACTGCTCTATATATGATATTCCAAATTGACCCCCCTAGGCCTTCTCTTAAGTTTGAATCCTTTCTATGCATCCCTCTTCAATGATTCCACTCCCCCACCTCTCTACTTTCAATAAGCACCAAGTGACTCTACAGAGGCCATTCTCCAACAAATCTCCAACATAGTCCTATAGAACAACATTCATCAAAAGTACTTGAATGTAATCAAAGGATTCAAAATTCATCTTTGATGCTCTGTTTTTGTCACAATCTTTGTTGATACAAAATTAATAGAAGAAGCATTCAAGTAATCCTAATTTTTTCTGCCAACAATTCATTCCATATCTTGAACACTTTAATGATATTGCAATATGTAATTTGTATTAACACAAATAATTCTAAAGCATTTCAAAGCTTAGGCCATAAGAATCATCATTTTTTAAACATGGATTACAAATAATTCTAAAAATTTAGAAGTCTTGGTCCTTAACATCATTGCATGCAACAATGTCATCCAGTGTATCATTGTCAACGTTCATATGCTCTTTCAAGTATTTAATATTATCATCAACCTCATCTTGACCTGCATCATCTTCATCATCATTGAAATCTGATTGTAGACCATCCATATGGTTACCAGGTGTATTTGGCTCATCATTTTCTATAACATCCATATTGTTGTCTTCCATAACATCATCTAACTTTGTATTGTTCTCTTCTTGTGCTTGAACATAACCATCTTTAGCATCATCATGGATGCCAATTTCTTCAATGTTCTCTAATCTCTCTCTCTCATTTTGTTGGCCATCATTTTTTTGCTCAGTATCCACTAATGCATCATCAATTACATGTCTTAATCTTGGATCATAATTTATGACAAATATCCATTTTGGGTCTAGAATATCTTCATAGAAAATTACCTACACATGAACGAGTACATACAAATATTAAACGTATGTTATAAAAAAATTATTTGTTGAAAAGCACATGTATATATTTGCAATAAACAATGTATTAATAGATTATTGATCACTACCACTTCTTCTTTGAGTTAAAGAAATCCCTACTTACAATGATTAGTAGAACATAAGGCTCCTTATCCTCCAGTAGGAACTTTGAATAATCTATAGAAAACAATCCACTATGGGTATCATGTCTTCGTGTCTTCTCAAATGCTTCATAGCATATACACTTAAAAATACAACCATTAAAAGAGTGCTCATCCAACTCAATAATTTCTTGTATTTTCCCAACATATTGTAGATTCCCTTCAATAATATTCTTATCTTTTGATCTTGAACAACTAGATTGATTGAAGTCAACAATGATACCACAATCGAAGGATTGTCTCTTTACATCTACACGTTCTACACGATAATGTTGACCATATGCCCACATTGTTGGATGTTTCCTTCCCTGTGTAAGACCATTTATTCCAATTAAAACAAAATTAGTGACAAATATTAAAATAGTTAATAGTGTCAAAATTGTAAGGAAACAACATTTTGAAAATTTCCAACTGTACCTTTCTTTCACATCCTCTAGACATGTTGATTTCATCTTTTGTTATGTTTGAATCTATACCTCCATCTTCTATTTGATTTTGAATTTGTTCAGTAACCCATTCTAGTGTGCATCTTTGGCCCATTCCCCTTGAAAACCAATAGGAAATGGGGTATTCCTTGGGCTCGATCTCTTAAAATGTGTCCTTGCTTCTAACACTTCTTCTGTCTTTTATCATACAAATCAATCCATTTGTTCATAAAGTCCATATGGTACATAATGAACTTGTTGAGTATAGCACTTTCGTCTACACCTATTACATGTCAACATGTTTATTTTGAACTCCAAAGGCCATGTTGTTAATTTGACAAATAAATTACAGAGCAAATTAATGATTGCAAGGAAAACAATTACTGCACTAATCATGAATTTACTTACTAATTTCTACTTCAACATCATTATATTGTGCTTTTTTTCCATCAATAATATATGATGCTCGTTCTTAATTACCACTGGAAGGAATCTAGTACTCCATGATCAAATTTACCGGCTACCACCAAAAGGAGACTACCACTCATTGATCAAATTCACTGGCTACCACGATTCTTCTGCGTTTGCTCTGCATCCCTTGGGCTCGGCTCTGTCCTACCCGATCTGGGTGTGGAGCTCTGCTCTTCGGAGAGATCTTCGGTGTGCGGGGCGTTTAGGATTGAAGAGGTTCAGGCTTCGTTTTGCAATCGCGCTTCGAAAGCTCTGGGGGCCGATCTGAGTTGGTGCATGGGGCCCCTGCTTTGACCCCCGCCCCCCAACCCCTCGACCATGGCGAATGGAGGTGATCCCCTTCCACCTTCAGATCTAGATGCATTATGTGCCCTTGTTGCTGCAGTTGATAAGTGGTCGATCTCGCTCTCGCAACAAAAGTTCGTAAAAAAGTTGGACAACATCCCTATGGTGTCCCTACCGGTAGATGATGCGTGTAGAACAGCGCTAAACCTAGCCAAAAGGGGCCTCATTGGCCAGTTCACAGGGCTATGGCCATCCCCGAAGGCAGTAGATGAATGGGTCAATCGAAACTGGATCCTGCTAGTTAAGGAAGGAATAAAAATTCATTTTGTAGGTAAAGGGTTCTCCGTCTTCGTGTTTGACAGTGGGGAAGACCGAAGCTTCATCTTCAGAAATGGACCTTATTTCATGGGCCCTCGAGGATTATATTTGAACAAATGGTCTCCAGATTTTGATCCTGCTCAAGATGTGCCCACAGCCGTTCCTGTTTGGGTGCACCTCCCGCACCTTCCTCTCCACTGTTGGAGTCAGAGCTCGCTGAAATCCATTGGCAATGCCCTAGGAAGGTATATTGATCAGGCCCCGAGGAAAGATTAGTTCTCCTGCGCTCGCATCTGTGTGGAAGTCGATCTGGAGGTCGGGCTCCCTGAATCCATCAAACTCTAAGTGGCAGACTGGTCGCATATTCAAGAACTAGATTACGAACAACTGCCCTTTAAATGTCAAAATTTCCACGAATATGGGCACTTTGCAAGATATTGCAAAAAAAAAAATGAGGAAACAACAGAAAAAGAAAAAGGCGAGCAGTGGAAGCAAGCAAAGAGAACAGCAAGCAGCAGGCAGAACAACAAAAACAAAGCAAAAGAGACAGGGAACAAATCAGGGCAAGAAGACGCAAGTAATCAAAACAGTGGAAGCAAGGAAGCTAACAGCATTGCAGGAGATAAAAACCCCTTTGAATCTCTTACACCACCGGCAGATCCTTCAGAGGCCGAGCAGGAAGATCCACCACAGATGAATAATGTAGACATTCAAGAGCTAGGTAACATCCCAAATCCGAATTCTAGCAATATCCCTTCTCCTTCTTAAAACAAAAGAAGAAGAATCTAGAAAACACGGGCTCATCTAATGAGGAAACATTTGAAAGGCCATCAAAAAAAGTGGGAAGAAGAACAAACAAGGAAACTAGGGAAGAAGAATCAGAACGGCAGAAAACCCTAGGCAGTCAAACTACCATTGAAATGACCATCGGGAGAAACACAAGACCAAGGGCGTCCAAGGGAGGAGGCCCCACCCCATCAAGTGGTAAATGATGCAGCTGGTCTCTTGTAACTGTAGGGGACTGGGTAATCCCAATAAGGCAGAGGCTATCAAAGACTTATTGAAGATGGAAATCGCGGACATCCTTATGATCCAAGAGACTAAAATAGAAGGGGAAGCCCTTCTAAACACTAGCATTATGAAATGGAAATATGATTCAGGAAAGGTTGTCAGTGCAAGGGGCTCAGCCGGAGGAATAGGCACATTTTGGTCAAAAAACTCCTTCTCATTAGAACGATTCTCTGAGACCCAACATTGGATCTTCACAGAATGCGCCACACTGTAAGCAATCTCTCCCTTGCTCTGTTTAACTTGTATGTCCCTGTTCATTATGAAGAAAAGAGAGAGTGTTGGAGGACACTCTTGGATTATATAGAGCAGATCAACCCCTCAAATATAGTCATAGGCGGTGATCTGAATATAATTCTAGATTCCAAATAAAAAAGAGGAGGGATTTACTCTATGGATCCTTTCATCAATACAGTGGGAAATCTGATTCTACAGTGGGACTTAGTTGACTTCAAACCCGTGAAAGGCAAATACACCTAGTCTAACAATAGAACAGGAGAAAATCAAATCTCTACTAGGTTGGACAGATTTCTCATCAGTAGCTCATTAATGACGGACAACAGAATAGTTGTTTCCAAGATCCTTCCAAAGCTCACATCGGACCATAAGCCAATCCTTTTATGCATAAAAGAAGAAGAAGATCTTGGTCCCCTCCCATTTCGTTTAAGCCCTCTCTGGGCAGGTAAAGAAGGGTTCTTTGAAATAGTTCAAATAGCATGGAGGATAGATGTTCTCAGATCCCCAAGCTATGTGTGGGAACAAAAAATAAAAAACACAAAAAAAGATCTTAAAGATTGGATAAAGAAATCTATGCAAACCCCCACTAGGCAGAGGAAGGAAGCAGTTCTTCAGTTGGAAAGAATACAATTTGAAATGGAGGAGAAAGATCCCTCTCCCACAGACTTAGCCAATGAAAAATCTGCCCAAAGGAATGCATACTGCTCTTTTAGAACTGAAGAAGATCATTGGCGCCTAAAGTCTCGAAGCCTGTGGCTCAAATCTGGGGACAGAAACACCACATACTTCCATAGACAGTGCAGGGCTCGCCTTTCACGCAATCATATAGCAGAAATTACCAGCACTAGTGGTCAGGTGTATAAAGGATTTTCTCAAATCAAAGAAGCAGCTGTTAACCATTTTCAGAATCTCCTAAGTGCGGAAAGAAATGGGAATGAGGAGGATGCAGAAGAGTTTCTCACAACCATTCCAAACCTTTTCAGCAAGGAAGATAATGATTCTCTGTCGAGCCCAGTCATGGAAGAAGAGATAACTAATATAGTCTGGTCCATGGAACCAGACAAAGCTCCAGGACCCGACGGATTCTCAGTTCATTTTTATAGAATCTGTTGGGAGATAATAAAAAATGATCTCTTCATAATGATAAGAGGAATCCTGAGGAAGGCAAAAGTGGGTGGAGAATAAACTCCACCTTCCTCGCTTTAATCCCCAAGGAAACAAACCCAAGCTCCTTCGACAGATACAGGCCGATCTCACTCTACAATTCATCCTACAAGATCGTGGCCAAACTGCTGGCTAACATAATTAAGCCCCTTCTCCAAAAGCTTATCTCTCTAGCCCAAGGTGGATTTGTGAAAGGTAGACAAATCCTGGACAATGTCATTCAGATCCAAGAAGCCCTCCATTCCAGTCAAACTCGGAAAGAACAAGGTATGATTATCAAATTAGATATGTGTAATGCTTTTGATCGAGTTAATCGTTCTTTCCTGTTCAGGGTTCTTGTAGCCTTTGGATTCAACTAGGATGTCATAAACCTCATCAAAGCTTGCATTGAAAATGTTTGGATCACCCCAATGGTGAATGGCAGACCAACAGAGTTTTTTCTAGTCATCAGGGGATTGAGGCAGGGCTGCCCTCTTTCTCCCTTTCTCTACATACTAATGGCTGATTCACTAAGCAGGAAGCTGACTCGGGAGAAACAAATCGGTTCCATACTTGGGATAAGAATTGTGCAAGGTATAGCCCCAGTGAATCACGCGCTCTTTGCCGATGATTCACTCCTTCTCGGGGGTGCTTCCATGAGAATCGCTAACTCATTCAAAACCATTCTCCAAAAGTATTGCAGCATTTCCGGAGCGTTAGTCAGCGAGAGGAAAAGTGTTGTTTATGGATGGAATACAGATCAGCAAACAATTGAAAGGATTGCCAACGAATTGGGGTTCAAAGGCTATGCAACGTGGGATAAAATAAAGTATCTTGGTCTACCTCTGACGATGGGATCCAACCACAATCACTTATGGGAGGAGGTGATTTCTAAGTTCAAAAAAAAGATCGCAGCGTGGGGTGGAGTTTGGCTCACCACAGGCGGCAAGCTCACTCTAATTCGTTATGTGCTTTCAGCCTTGCCTATATTCCAAGCCTCTCTACTGATGGCTCCAAGACAAATCACAGATCAAATCTCCTGTCTAATGCATAATTTTCTGTGGAACGGTGGGAAGGGAAACAGCAACCGTTTTCATCTTATTAATTGGGAAACAGTGAAGCGCCCCATTGCCGAAGGCGGACTCCAAATTCGTGACCCCCAGCAAGAAAATCTAGCTTTGGGTTGTAAACTTCTGTGGCAGTTAATAACCGAGCCTACGCACCCTATCAGTCAGCTTTTAAAACTCAAGTACCTCCAAAATCAGTCGATCACCTCCTTCAATCCAGCACTTTCTCCTAGAGGAACGCAGGCTTGGAGGCTCTACTGTAAAGGGATCGAATTCTTTAGAACCCATCTGTATAAAATTCCAGGGAATGGCAAAAATATATTGTTGTGGAGAGATCGAATCATGGGTCACCCTCCACTTTCAGCCATTAATGAAATTGTTGATTTAAGAGCCTGGTTAAGTTCAAAAGGAATCCGGAAACTTGACAATATAGCAGAGTGGGATAACAAAGGCAATTGGCAGTGCTGGTCATTGCCCAACATTCCAGCGCATTTAAAAGATCAGTTAAAAATTTTCACAGATGCAAGTACAGACTTTACTCCAGTGCATAAGGACGAGGAAGATTCATGGGGATGGGGAAAAATAGGGGTGTACACAGCCAAACAAGGATACCTATAGATGCAAGGAAAAAAGGATTCTCCGCACCCGGAAACAGTGTGGAATCAGATCTGGGAAAACTTCAGCATACCCAAGATCAACTTCTTCTGTTGGACTTTATTCCACAACAAAATCCTGACTGGAGATAATCTATGCAGAAGAAACATTGTTGGTCATCATCGATGTGCGCTCTGCAAAAATGCATTGGAAACCTCAGTACACATGTTCATCAAATGTGAGTATGCACAGAAAGCCTGGACTAGCTTTTTGACAGGGCTGAATGTGAGACCCCCAGCACATTGTACGATCACAAACATGTTCTCGTCTTGGAAAGCTCGATACCCCTACAACATCATTGATAAATCTCTTTGGCATAAGGTGTGGATTGCAGCTCCAAAATATGTCTGCTGGAAGTTGTGGCTTTCTCGGAACGAAACTGTTTTCAACCAGAAAGAAATCACTACAAAAACTGTAGCGGAGCAGGCCAAGAAACTCCTAATAGAAACTCTGAGACAATCCAATGTCAAAGATAGCTCCCTTCGAAATGAAGAAAGGGCATGGCTGGATGGCTTCTCCCCCACGCCGAGACCTTCAACAATCATTTGCCCAATTCATAAGGAAAATTGGCAGATTAGAGACACCTTGGATAGTTTCCAGAAGTGGTGGAAAACACAAGGAAAATGCACTATCTTCTTTGACGGAGCCTCGAAAGGCAATCCAGGAAGGTCAGGAGCAGGGGGGGTCATCTACCTCCAGAATGGGAGAAAAGAGGACTTCAGCTGGGGACTTGGGCTTAAAACCAACAATCAGGCAGAAGCTCTCAGTCTTTTAAAAGCTTGTCAACTGGCCAGAAAAGGAAACCCAAAGGAAATCATAGTTTTTGGAGACTCAGAATTGCTGATAAAATCTCTAATAAACAAGAAAGGACTCAAGGATCCAGCACTAAACAAGCAGCTAACAAGAGTGAACAGACTCATGAAGGAGTTTTCCTCAGTACAACTCTTCCATATCCTCATAGAATTAAACACAGAAGCAGACAGACTGGCAAACGCAGGATGTACTCTCGAAAAGAGCATGATAAGCATAAATGCAGGGCCACCGAATATGGCAACTATTCCCTAAAAGGGCAAGGCGGACTTGTAAAAGCAGAGAAATGTATTGTATGAAACAATGAATTGTAATTCTTGATTTGGCTTCGGCCACCCATAAATAAAAATACCTGTTTCAGTTAAAAAATATATATATGATGCTCGTTCTTCATCCCAAAAGCGTGGCCCATCTTCGAAATCCTAACCAAGGAATTTCCATAGGAATAAAAATGCTTCATTCAATACATACCCTTCAACCATGCAACCCTTTGCATGTGCCTTTTGTCGGATATATCTCTTTAGAGCTTTCATATACCTCTCAAAGAAAAACATCCACCTCGTCGAAATGACACCCACCAATTCAATGTCATTGACTAGGTGTATAAGTAAATGGACTTGTAGGTCCATGAAACTTGTAGGGAGCTCCTTCTCAAATACATCTACAATTTTTTCAATTTCCTTCTTCCATTTTGGCACTTCACATTCGTGGATCTCCTTGGATGTCACCCACCTAATATAAGAATAGTAAATTAGTATGAACCTTTAGGGGAAAATTAAAATGAAATACAATATCTCTATGTCTCTTACACACGAACATTACATACCACATACCTTGTAAATGCTATCAATCGGCTTATGGCATTCCTCAAGTCAATGGTAAGACATCCCCCCTAATTGTCAATGGCATGATATGTTGTCAAACACATTTATGAAAGGTCATTAGTTATTTTTGTCACACAATAAAATATCATAATATATTTAGTACCTGATAAATTTTACCAATAAATGTTAAACGATGATATATAATACCTTCATAAAATTATGAAAATCATGTGTTTTAAATCTTGTGATATGTCCATCAATTGTAAAAGATTTATCTAATGATGACCCATAGCTAGTAGGTATCCTTATTGAACGTATGACATTTTTAGTTGGTCTAGCTCTTTATTTTTCTAAATCCATGGAGCTTCTACATATTTTTCATTTTCCCTGTTTGGCCACAAATGTTTTCTAACAAATTTGGTATGTGAAAGAGCAATATCTCTCCTCGAAGACAAAATGTCCTCTTTTCCTGCTATATGTAGAAATATTGAATCTAGGATATTTTTTAAGATGTGCATAGGATCTAATAGGTGAGATATTAATATATCCTTCAAGTATGGGAGCTCTTAAAATATGGATTTCATTGTCATCCCTTCTAGCATCTTAATTACAACTTGTTCTGGTTCTTCAATAGAATCACCCCCCATAAAAAATTAAAAAAAAAATAAAAATAAAAATAAAAATCCTACCAAGATTTCAATTCAGCATCTTCATACTTCTTAAGCCATTCAGTTGGACCCATAATGATGGGAGGGCCTCTATTTTCAACTTTTCCATCAACATGATTCTTATGGCGGTTTCTAAACCTATGATCTGGTGGTAGAAAAACCATGTTGTTTGCATAAATAACTTTATGTAGATATTTAGAATATCGCCCTTGAAATTGTTCTGCACATCTTGGAAATGCAAATATCCCCATTGTTTGAGGCCCTGCAATTCAATAAGTAAGGTTAATAACACCAAAATAATAGTATAAAATTAAGTATGAAAGCTGGGATGACAATAAATTATGAGTGTAAATACGTAAAAAAAAAAAAAAAATTGCTTACCAAAACAAACACCGAGTCCTAAGAAATCATGAATAGCCCAACATAGCACACCATACAAGATGAAGGACCTATTTGATGGAGGACGTGATATGTCATATATTATTATACCTTTCCATGGTAGTCGCATCTCATCAATAAATGGTGCAAGATAAACATCCATGTTTTTAACTTGATGTTTTCCTAGAACAATGAGAATCAGCATAAGGTGCTCCTTTCTAACACTCATCCATGGGGTAATATTGTATACTATCAATATGACTAACCAAACACTATAATTTGAGCTCATGAAAGAGAATGGGCACACTCCATCAATTGCAAGACCAAACCTGATAGTGCGGGGTTCATCTTCGAATTTTCTTGGCCATTTTTCCTCTTTGTGTTTCAATGCTTTGGAGTTGACCAAAATTCACATGAATCTATCTTTACTCCTATTCTTTGCATGGAATTTCATCAATTTTGCAAGTGAATTGCAACGAAACATTCGTTGAAGTCTAGGTATAACTGAAATGTGACATAAAACCTTCTTTGGAACTATAGGACCTTGTACATTTGTATGATATCCCTTCTCTTTGTATACAGAGCATTCTACCTTGTGTTGATATTCATCTATGCATAAAATGAAATGATTTTTAAATGAATGAATTTTCTTATATTTAATCCCCAACTTAACCAACAATTGACACACCTCTTTGTAAGTTGATGGCAACACATTCTCTTCAGGAAATATTTTGGTTTTTAGTTCCTTGTAAGATTGCCAAAGAATAGATCAATTGAATGTTCGACTTATGATGAACATGTTTGATATGTCAATCTATATTATGATTATTCATATATAATATATGGTTTTAAAATCCCCCTAAATAAATATAAATGAAGTTGATGAGTGTTTACAAATTACGTACACCAATTGACAATGCATTGTAAGAAATTGATTTTGACTCACTTCAGTAGGGTGGTGAATCCTTTGTCTTACCAACCAGATAGTGACTTGATTTCTAATAATATTAATGTGCATGCTAGTTTTGAGGTTCTACTTGCACCTGATTTGAACATGGATGTCTTTTTTGCTCGCTTGATGAAGTCTTTCAGCTGGTTGTTATCATCAACATTACGTTGGTGGTAATCACCCCTGTTGTCATTTTTACCATCAACCATACGATTATTATTGTCATCATTGTTTCCATCCCCAAAGAAACCTTTATGCATTTCATTTAATCCTTCTCCATGCACTGCATTTTCACTATCATCATCATCATCATTAAGGCTAAGTATCATGTCATCAATGTATGTTAATCTCATCAACTGTTCAAATTTATCAGGTGGTAGACTTCTCTTTAAATATGGTTTTTTTGCCTTGGTGTGGTTTAAAGGATGGTTTGGACAATCTCGTCCAAATATTAATAGCCTAATTGGATCAACATGGGAATTAGTAGTCGTTCTTTCATCATCATCTTCTACCTATCGAAAAACACAACCACTATTTAATGTTTGGCAAGAATTGGATAAATCATAAATCTATTAATTTCAAAGAAATATAATCAAATATTTCTTAGCAATTCCAATACCGTGTATTGTAGTCTTAACCAACCTCTTCTTCAATGTAATTATTTGTTGTTTCTGGAGGATCCATTGTCATATCCTCTTCCACCCACTGTGTTCTTCATGATTTAATAGTTTTAGGTCCACACCCACGTACATATATTTTGTTTTGCTAGTTTAATGCTTAGGTTGTGCACTTGTTCCAATATCCATATCAACAACACGCATTAATTTATTTCAATATTGGATAATACACTATAAATTCCAATAATACTATGAAAAAGGATGGACATATCACAAAATGCTTCCTAAATTAAGCCAAAATTGGATTACCTGATGTCCTGCAACATCTATTGTGTCCTTATTTGATATGACACAATCTGTTGTTATGGCTTTGTCTTGCCCCTATAATACATAACATAGTCAATGATGTTTATTACACCAATTATATCATTTCAACCAATATGTTATCCAACAGAAAACCTCACTTTACTCATATATTTGACAAATCAATATCATGTTTTGGATTTGAAGAAAAAACAACATAGTTTATGTAACTTTATCTCGTCTATGTTGTAGCATTTTTGAATTCATAAACATTGTCCTCCTTTAGTTAAGGTTGTTTTGTCTTCTTACCTCTAATGTATCTACAGATTTTGTATATGATTCTATGGCCACCCACTTTCCTCTCGTTGATTTAGTAGGCCTACATCGTCCACATCCTTTGTCCATGGCCTCCTCTAGATCTTGTAATACACAACAATGACATTAATCACATAACATCTATGCGCTTAGTTATTGTTCCATGCAATTGGCTAAACACACAAACGATTTAAGCTAGTTGGTTTTCAATGCACCTTTCTAACTAAAATGCCCCTATTTTCAATATATATATATATATATATCCTTTTTGTTAATTTTGACTCCCAATATGGTGACATGGCACAACTCTTATAAATCTTAGATGAGGATTATGAAAACTAATGGACTACTTTTTTCTTTTCTTTTTCATATTTTCATTTAACTTAATTCAAACCCTTCATAACATGGAAGCCTCCCACATCAACATTGCAGACTGCAAATATGACAATGAACACAAATTAGATGTAGGGAAAAAATGTAATATTATAACTGCTAAATTATGTGCAATCAGTGCCCCATTTCGTACCCCAAACCAAATACATATTTTAGCCAATAGTCAATGTTAAATATGGCACTAATAATGCACAAAATACCATCAACTATTCAACCAAATTGAAAAAACAAAAGCTCGCCAATATATAATTTGCACGCGCAATGGATAAACCTATTGTGTATCCCAACTATTCAACCAAAACAATGTAATACATTCACTATATTTCCACTCTCATACTCACCAATTGCAAATCGAGGGAGCTTTAAATTTCTACACGGAGTTAGAGTAGGCCACAGTTGGAGCAATGCGTTAAGGATATGAAAGCAAGTAACTAATCAATTGGATCTTCGTTGATGGTGGGTAGAGATATTAACAGACCTCTCCTCCCCTATTGTGGATTTCAGTATAAAAAAATGATTTGTGGGTGTGATTCGGTCTCTAACATTCATGAAATCGATTTGTGCATCTCATTCACCCCTACCAGAGATGAAAATCAAACCCCTATCCATCCATTTTCACTATTGTTGTTTAAAATAGCTATAGGGAAGGGAGAAAACTATAGGGAGAAAAGAGAAGGAATTTTCCACAGTCTAGAGGAAAAAAATTTGTCCTAGGACACCAAAAAATGTCAAGCAACAGCTAAGGGAAATAAGCAAAGGGATATGATTCTTGTGGGAATGAGGTATTTCATACTCAATTTATATATTTATACATGTTTCCATTACTTGTTTGAATTTTTTTATTTTTATTTTTTAGTTTCAAAATTATAAAAGAATAAATTAGGGTTTTTTTAATTTCTAAATTTAAAATAAAAAAATGTATTGTACATATACAGGGACATGAAAATGAGAAATTGAGTCAATGCAATGGCTTTTATAATGGGGGTAGAAGCAATGAAAAAATTAGAATGTATGGACTTTTCCATGCTTCCCAAATACGTGGAAGAATGTACTAAAGGCACTAAAACATACCAACCAAAGCAACCATGTCAAAGGGAATCGATTGATTCCCGTCAACTCCTGGATCGAGAAAAATATATAGGAAATAACCTCTAAGAATGTGGAACAAGGAACAGAGACGTCCAATGTCCCACCCACTCCTAGCACACAAATTTCTTCCACCCCCAATACAGGTTATGCATCTTGCATTGGTACATATGAAATCGAGGTAGAATATGATGTTATCTCTAGGGATATCAAAGTGACAAATGCCAAGAAAGTGGTAGGTTGAAGGAATCATGAATTTAAAGCTTCAAATAGAATTTACATCTTCCATTATCGAAGATACCCATGCACCTTCAAAATGCAGTCATCCATGACATGCAAACTAAATTTGGGACAATTTGGTTAGTAAAACAAGTAAAAAAACAAATGACCCAAAATGCAAGATCTTCCATTGCAACCAAACGAGAAAGATAAAAAAATTCCTCCTGAGCTAAGGGCCAAAATAAGCCCAATTGATGTAGGCATGAAAGTATAAAAAGAGCTCGTGAGAGCATATGATAAAGTAGATGCATAGAGGAAGACTCGCAAGGAAAGCACACAGGTATTTAAATTGGTCATGAGATTATTTCAAATTTATTAAACGATTTTTATATTTTACTGGTGCATAATTAAATTGAATTAGTGTATGTTTCAAGGCAAGGCCTCAAAGGCCAGGCTTTGCCAAATATCGTTCCACACATCACAATGGCCAAATAGGTTTAAAAGTCTTAGCATGCAAAATTGTAAGTATATTTAATATTTGAAATAATATATAGATATATAGATATATATAAATTTTGTACAAAAAAGTAAATGATTGGATATTAATAACTTTAACTTGTTCATTTTCCATGTTTTGACACGAGCAACAATATGGCCATTATCCATCACAATTGGAATTCGATATGATACAAGGCAAAAAGTGGTCCAATTTGTTATCTGGATGGAGAATAAGGTATCATTAGTTGAATTTCAATAACTTATTTGGATATTGTTACGTTAATATGACAATTTTCATTTCTTGTGTTGAGTTGTTTATTTATGTGTAGCTTGAGTTCTTTTGTGCTCCCATCGGTTATAGCACCCTTATAAATCACCAACATTTCACTATGATCAAGTCCTTATAAATCATTATCCAGTCATGGCTTTATCAAGTCCTTTTCCAAAAAACCTAGGCCAAAGGAGAGATGCAAGACCATGTAATATGTTATAGCTCCTCGAGACAACCTATTGGCTCAAAAAAGTCAATGCCTAGGATATCCATATAATTCCTTGAAATATTTGCACACTCTGCTCAAAAATAAACCGAATTTATACATTTGGACCATATATTTGCCCAAATAAGAACCTTTAGATGTAATGTGAGCTATTTCTTGGGAAAATTAACAAATAAGTTCAACTAGCCTACTTATATATGATTACAACCTTAAAATTGACGTGGTAGTATAGGTAGAAGAACATTAAAGAATTTGAGATTTAAAACACAAGGTTAAACAAAATCCTATGCATTAGATCTTCAGCAAAGGACATGAAATGAAAGAAAATGAGATGTAGAAACCGTGGAGTGTTTCATTAAGGTTTCTTAGATAAAAATTACAGGTATCTCAACTATTAGCACAACAATGATAAATCTGTCAATGAAAGAAACCAACAGCTTCATTACACAAGTTTCAGAAGAAGAATAACACAAATGTAAAGTTACAAAGAAAAGAAGACATATTGTGAGCATCATATACCAGGAATCATTTGAAACTTCTCCATTAACTTCCCAAAAGAGTTTTAACACATTACAAAGCAAAATTAGTTATAACTCATCTTTAGATCCAAAAATTTGAACCCCCAATGAGTTTTCCTATAACCTTTTTAAAGAAAAGGATCATCTTCAAGAATAATTACAAACACATGTCAGAAGGTACAATTGTCTTTTTAGCCAATTGTCCCATTTGTCGATTTATTCTAGCTATCTCTTAACTAAAACAGATACATCATAACAAAATTAAAGGCCACATGCTTAAACATTCACATGGGTAGAGGAGCTTGTTCTCTGGGGCCCACCACTTGGGTCTTCATGCTCAGATGCAGATTTTTGAAGGAGAGTTTCACATTTGTCCCACAGAGTTTTATCTGCAGTTGGGAATTGAGACATCTTGTGAAAATCCACTTGTAGTTGTGATAGCTTGGTGTAGTTTGGAGTGGATTCAAACAAATTTTTTATTAACCAAAATAATTGGAATTCCCTCTACAAGAAGTTAACTATTGTCTTTCCTTTCAGTACCACAATATTCTCTTGCAAAGAGGTTTCTAGTCTACACTTTGATGTTATTAACTCCTGCTCATAAGCTTCTCAGGAAAATAAACTTTCATCTATACCCCAATAGGTTGGTAATCTAGTTCTCCACCTCGGATCAAACTTGGAGTCAAAAGTGGTTACAAAACTATTCAATACCTCTAGTTTATTCTTAGCCTGAACACGCAGTTGATTCTTCTCAATAACCTTATTTATCTCTAGAATTGCCACAACCCTGTCAACAATATGCGTTGCCTTCAAGTGTCCTGGATATTTTTCATTTAAGAATATGGTAATTATTCTAGCTCTTTGTGCTTATTTTTTAGTTTCTTTCTTGCATGCAGCCAAAAATTCAGTAATAGTAGTAGCTACTGCCCTTTCTTCTGCAACGACTTGGAAAATTTTCCATATAGCCCGTACTTGTTGGATGATGTCATCCCAAATGACCTGTTTAGCATCAATTAGGGACATATTCAATTTCAACCTAGTTTTTAACTCCTTTACTTCCTCCTAAGTTGTCTTGTACTTTTTAGAAGTTTGTTCTGCCTCCAATTTGGATGATTTTAATTGATTTTATTTAGTAGCTAGCTCTGCTTGAAGCAAGGTGATTTGATCTGGAATATTTTTCATTTCCGCCTCAGAAATGTTAAGATTCTCATCACCTTTGTTAGCTTTTCTAAAGAATCATCTGGTAAGAACTACAATTGTGCAAACATGATCTCTAATAGTGTGTTCTAGGTCTTGAACTTTCTCCTTCAAGGATGCCACCTATTTCTTCCTATCAATCATCTAAATGGTTATTTGTTCCTCTTCTTTCTCCACATAACCTACCTCAACAGTGTGCACAGGCTTTGTTATAATCATCTTTAGCTTATGTTTTAACTACTAGACTTCAGCATATGTTCCTTGTATTATGGATTTAATTGCCTCTTTATCCTCTGGGTTAACATCCAATTTGATGTTAAACTCTTTGAAACCCTCATTTTGTACATACAAGTCCCTATAATGTGCCTTTGATTCCTTGATTTTGTTAGAGGATTTTTCTAGAAGTTTCTTTGCTTTGTTGATTGACAATGAGGCCTTACTCAGATCATGGTATATCATCTCAGCAATCCGCCTATGTAAATTAATCTTGTCATGCAGAGGGACATCTAAAATGTTGAGGGATAATTCCACAATTGTAAACTCAACCCCTATGGGGAGTAATTGAGTAGTAGGATGTAATACAAAAAGTTTGAGTTGGTTCTTCTCCAGGTCCATTGTTGAAAGAAATATGGTCTAAGAAAAAGATGATACCTATTTGTTTAGCTGAGCCATCATCACTCCCTTTGCTCTTTGACCATTTTCTTCAATTTTTTAATAATATTTTAATGGTGCATCTAGAACAGAATAAATCCCTTCCACTGTAGGTAGTTTCAGGTTTGTGGACTCGGATGATACAATCTGCTCTAGGTTTGCCAGGATCATGTGAAAATGTAGTTGATCAAAGGTACTTCTTGTTAATTTCACTTGTATTTCCTCCTCATCCTCAGGTTGTATCATAGCCTTCTTTGATGTTTCTACTGCCACATCAATATCCATTGCTTCAAGATTATTCCTTTTTAAAATTTTATCTTTGGTTGCGGGGGTCTCAATCTCCAGTTTTGAACTAATGGGCCATGCCTCTTGATTCTCATTGCACTCTATTTTAGGCCTGATTTCATGGGTATATGGGGTTAGGTTGACACACTTTCTCCTATCAAAAATAATATGATGAGGATCATATTTCCATCTCCCTCCCACCTCAAAATGGAGCTCCTTAATCTTGTCTTCAACATAAGTTAGAGCTTGTCTAGAATTTACAATGAATGGACCCATAGTGTTTCCTAACTTGAACATGTATCCTTTATGCCTAGGAAGGAAATGAACTTGGTCCACATATAAGCTCTATCTGATAAATTCCAAAGAGAAAAACCTCATCGGCATAAAGATTGGCAATCTATAGGGTTTCTCATCAAATCCATACAACATGATCTCAGTAAAATCCTCAAACAAATACCAATCTCCCACTTTGGAATCCTTACTCAGCTGCAGTAATTACTTATGTTGGGGAGGATCCTTAGGGGTAGTGTACCATTCAGGATAATGTAGATGGAAGCCATAAAAGTGGTCAAAAAATCAGAAAATCCTTAATATGCTTTCTTTTGACTATATTTGTCCATTCAACCACGAATTTTCTCTGGTTTATAAAGTCAAAAATGCTTAGCCCTAGGTACTCAAATTTATCCATATGAACATAGAGGAATAAGTAGACCAGAATGGAGGGATATCTTAAGAGATGGGAAACATGGAACTTCCTAAACTAGATATTAATGGATTTTGCTAAATTTAGGTATGTCTAAATAATCAGTGTGAACTAACATGTGGCTCAGAAACCCTAAGGTTGACTTAGTCACATTGGTGGCTTTTTCCTCCTCAAGTAGTGCTAAAATTGAGGCTAAGACCTTCTGGGCATCTTGATAAAAGATATAGATAGGATAGATATTGATTGGTGGGGAGTTGGTGTCCCTGGTAGTGAAGTTATTACAAACAAGGCCAATTTATTCTCTTCGGATAATTGAGTGAAGTTTAGAGCCAATGAGTCTTCATTGAATGGATTTGGGTTTCGGAGATTAGGAAAATAGAAAGCCTTGTGAATTAGGTTAGAGTTGACTTTAAGGATAACTTCTCCTCTGGAAGGTGCATCACAGTTTCTCTGAGGGATGTATGTAGAAGCCAGCCAAGTCACAAACTTAGGAAAGTGATAAGTGGTTGGGGTTAACATATAATACAAACCAGAAATCACTATGTCAAAATAATCCTATTTTCTCGAAATCTTCCCCAAGAGTCACGACGGAAATGGTCGAAGCCCAACGAGCACCTTAGGTCATGTATCTCTACTTCATATTTATCAGGAGTTCTTGAGTGGAGGGGTTAGAGGTTTCGAGCTTTGGGGAGGTTTTCAGAGACTTATTTAACTTCAACATGATGATAATTGGGTTTAGTGAGGCGTATAAGTGCTTGAAACCAGAGGGAAGCATTGAAAGTCAGATTGTGTTGTTCACAAGCTAACTTGGATGTCGGATGTAAGGTGGTTTGTAGTCTAAAAGGGATGGGGAACATGCAAGACTTACAAATAAAACATTTTGCTCGTTTGAGTTCAATAAGAGTGGGAAATTCGATGGAATGCACATAAGACAGGAGTAATTATGCAATAGGGAAACGACGTGGGTAATGAGTAGGAGTAATTATGCAGTAGGGAAACGACGTGGGTGGACAATGGAGGATGTGAGGTGGAGTGGGGTTGATGTGGCAGGGTGAGGTGGCAAGAAGGCTTATTTTGCATGCTCACATGGAAAATGGAGCATGATGAGAACAGGGGTAGTTTTAGAAACCATTTGCCGCCCTACGCTACCCCCACTCGCACTTTTCCAAAAAATTAGTCGAGGTGGCGCAATAGATCATAGTCCTTGATCAACTAATTGAAGGGATTACAGGCCAGCGTTGCACTTCACTTAGAGACCTTATATTTTTCATTAAATTAAATTACTTGTGTAATTAGTCCACTTTATCAATGTTGGCCTCCCTCACCTACTCTGTATATAGGGAAGATAATGTCTTTGTCTACATTATACTCATTATTCCATTTATATAATTGTCATGGGGAGTTCTTAGTGTTTGTGTGATGTAATTGATGCAATAGAGGAAGACGTAGAGTTTGTGATGTAAACCTTAGAGAAGAAATGAAGATGATTGCCAACACTAGGGATGATCTTGAGTCTTAGCACTTGTCTTAGCAATTATTCTCCATATGGTAGGATGAACGGTGTATTGAGGTCTAAAACATTTGTTTTGTATCTCTCTCTCTCTCTCTTTATATATATATATATATATATATAATATATATATATATATATAATATTTCAATGAATGTAATCAAATATGTAGGGCATGGCTATTAGAATAAGGACATTTACGATGTAGGCATGTGTTGGAGCTTGTTTGAATTTTGAAGGCTTAGTTTGAAGGAAAGGACTTGAGTAGAGGGTCTTTAATATTGTCAAAGAGCTTCTTCCTCTTTGTAACTTCATTAATAAAAGAAAATATTTCTTTTGGGGAACTTGGGATTTTGGTCCCTTTGCATCCTCTATCTCCTTATTTAAAAAGGAGAGATAACCTACTAAATCACTAACTTGGTCATCTTGCATTTTCATTTATAATCTAGTTTAATTGCATTTACATTCTAATTGCACTGCTACTTGGTCTAAGTTGCACTTGAAAAACTTGTTGTCTTGTTTCATTTGCAATTGTGATCTAAGTAGTGTTTCTAATCATTGTTAGCAATCTCATCTACCATTTAACATTTGTGAGATCTTTATAAATTTCTTGCCTGTTCAATTGTAAATAAGTGAGAACATCTAATAAACACGGTATTTCCTAAAGGCATTGTGGGATTGCTCTAATATCTAGATATCTATTAATGCTACTATTTCATTGAGGTAATTTCTTATTATTTCGTTGAGAATTATTATTTGCTAGAAATCTTGTATCTTTGAAGTACCTATCTCATTTGTGAGTGCAAACACATTGGCATTAATTCTCTTTAAAGGGATTTTGATATCATTGTCTCATTTGAAGCAATTGCAATTTCATCCTAGAATTTAGACTTACATCCTAAAATTTTACCTCCAAGCCTAAGCTTGGTTGAAAGAAAGTTTTAGGGCCACCCTCTTCATCTAATTTTAGAGGCTATACCCTCATTCACGATTAACACAGATGACCTCACAGTCATCAGAGCCACAGTCCCTGTGGCACCAGAGGCACTTGGGTAGTTAGAATCAAGGGGAGGTATCATTAATAAAGCCCTAGCTTTCCTCCTTAGACATTCTCTCTACAACTTGTGTTTGTGACTAACTTCAAAATAGTTGAGAAGAAGGATTCATCTAGACTAGGAATTTAACTAAAAGTAACCAAGATCTTGCATTCCACCTAGTTTAGTTTTGCATTCCATCCTTCTAACTTTTCATCTCTTGTGGCATAACTATCATTGTGGGTATAATTTATATCTTCCTTGAAATATTGTATTTTTGTTTTGTACTTATATTTGATTATATTGCTCGTTGTTTATTTACATTGTCGTTTTGTCTTGAGCATTTTCTTGAAAGTACAAGCTATTTATGTTGTGCAAGTTATTTTTATCTGCTCATATTTGATATTGTGCCATTTGTAACACTTCGTGCAACATTATTGTTATTGCAACTTGAACATCTATTTAGTCTCTAAATTTCTATTGAGCATTGTTAGGGAACTGGTATATCACCTTTACATCTTATATCTTCCTCATTTGATCTTAATTAAAATCCATTTTAAAAGATTGTTTATAAACTCTTAAACTTGATATATTCAATAATCAAGTTGCAATAGTAACAATTTCCTTTAGTTTTCACCTTTTAGGGACTACCCCCCTGACTTAGTTAGGAGAAAGTCTAAATTGAGTGAATAGGGATTAAAGTGACAACCCTTGTTCTAAGTGTTGTGCCTTAGGTGTACAATTTAGGCAACAACATTTTTTTCAAACCAGGGCTTCAAATTTTTTCATTGTTACATGGGGGCGCGTTCTCAAGGGTAGGAGACATGATCCCTACACTCCCCACACTCCTAGGACATGGGTACTTCAAGTGAGACGTCCATCACATCCAACCTCATGAGACTTCATATGGAGAAAGTAGACTTTCATATCTCATTCATAATTCAACAGACCAAATAGTTTTCAAGGTGTTAGAAGATGGTTGCATAGCAGAGGAGGTGGACCTAACTTGGATGATGAGCACCCTAAGAGCATTGGGATCACATGGCATTCCTTAGGAGCATAATCACTTCACTTAAGTATGCTTGGGTTGAGAGCAAATTAAAATGAAATTGATTATGGACCCAAGATACATGTGTTGAGGAGCATGGATGGATGATTATCTTGGAAAACAAAAAGCCTTGTGATTCCTAGATTTCTGAGCCTAGATCCCTGTCAAATTTTGGTAATTCTTGGATCTCTGAGTCTGTTATCACATTTAAAGCCTCGAGGTTAGCTCAATTGGGGCTATAGGGTCTAAGTTCTACTAAATTACTATGAATGTTGCCATTTGTTTTGGAAACGCCAATTCTAACGATATAAAAGAAGGCACTGACAAAACAAATGGCATCGAATACTATGCATTTTTGTAAGGGAGGTGTTGCCAAATGTGTTGACACCATGTGATGTAAAATATCTCATCCAGCATGTGGCATTATTAAATTCATAAAGAATTATATTTAATTAATTAATTATATTAATTAAGTTAAATTAAATTAATTAAGTTAGATGAAATTAATGGTTTAATTCCTAATAAACAAAAAATATAACATCATAAAGAATTAAATTTAAATAAAAAGAAAGAAATAATTAGGGTTTTCAAATCAAGATTAATTTAATTTAATTAATTAATTAATTATAATCATAAATTATAAATTAATCAAATTAATATTAATCATATATAGAAAAATTAAAATTAATTCTTTTAATCAGATTGAAAATTGAATTAATTAATTAAAAAAGCAAAATTAATTTTATTAAATAAAATATAAATAAATATTTTCAAAAATAAAAGATTTTGAAAATAAAATAATAAAATTAAAAATTAGATTTGTAATTAATCAATTAATTAAATTTATTAAAAAATGTATTAATTAAATAAAAATAATTTAAATTCATATTAATTAATTAATTAAAAATGAAAATAACTAAACTAAAATAATCAATGAATAGATAAATTAAGGTTCTTAATTAAAATAATTAAAATCCTGAGCTAATTTTGAATAATTAAATTGAATATGAAAAAGAAAAAGGAAAGAAAAAAATTTTGAAATCAAGTGTCGGCCCTTATATAAAATTAGGGTTCTTGGTTTATTTATATCCAAGTTCATGTCTCCTTCTCTCAATAATCTTTCATTCATTTTCTATCTTTCTGATTTGTCCTGATGATGGACCCCCTTTGGGGTTTGAAACGTCGACACAATGAACAAAAAATTGTGGACAATACGGATCATACCACTGCAAAAAACTTCCACAGAAGCCTAAAATCTAACATTCTTTACTCGTCAAATTAGAATTGCCAATAGAAAATGTTGCTGACCGAAGTAAAAATGGGAAATGATGGGTATGATGGATGCATGAGGGATTTATTCATTTGATGTCCACACGTCATTTAGAATTTCCATATTTTTATGGCTAAAGATAACATTGCTTTGTCTTTCTCGTGTTGGGTTTCCGTGGAAGTAGCTCTCGGTTGTTTGTTCAAAAAAAAGTGCCTGATCAGTTACGGATTCTTTGACCATTTTGTGATTGCCATATCAACTCATGAAGATGAGAAAGAGTGGGCCTTTATGCAGGGATGAGCTGAAAGGAGTAGACTCTATTGAATCTTATTTAGAACAATATGATTGGTTTGTGCAAGCGGGTTGGGTAGAGTATTGTCACAAGCTCCGGGGGTTTAATTACAATGTTGTTAGGTCCTTTGCAAAGGGGTTTGATGGGAAGGTGGTTACTCTTGCTGACATTTCACTCCCAATTGCGGAGGAAGTCATTGTTGAGGCAAAATGCTTGCCTATTGATGGGGATCTATCGTTTAAAAACCAAAACCTTCTGGGTATCAAAATCGCAGTTTTCCTGAAGGAAGAGCACCAAAATGAAAATTGGAGGATGAATGTGCAAAGAATGTGTTTCAAACCCACCTGGAACGATACCCTAAAGTTCATATAGATGTATTTTACGTGTGAGGGTAGGTATGATAGGATTTCCATGTACCACTTCAAGTTCTTGGCTCATTTGGATGGTCAATTAAGAATGACATGCCATTTTTATTGTTAAAGAGCCATATGAAAATGTCTACAAAAATTAGAGCAAAACCCAAGTCTTCCCCCCGTTGCAAATTTTCGTAAGGGTTTGATTAAAATATTAGTCGTCGATCATCTGAGCGAGATAGGAAGGGCTTAGGATCATTTCTTATTTTGGGGATGGTTTGTTGAACCAATTGTTTTCAAACCAAAAGCCATCAAGGGTAAGAAACAAAGAAAGGCCAAGAACCTTATCCAAAACCCCAAAGCTCCAAAGCAAACAATTTCCTTTGTCCTTACCAGAAGCAGGAGAAGAGCTTCATTGGGTAAACAAATAGAAGAACTTGTTTCTTTTCCTATGGCACAAAAAATGTATGTAAGAAGGAGCATGAGGGTTCTTGAGAAAAAAACTTCAGCTTCTACTCAAGAATAGTTTCTAGAGGTTCCACAAGATTACCCTATTGATAAGCCTAGCAGTAATAAACAAGAAAGGGGCTCAGGGGTTAAATGCCGTGAGACATAGGACTTAAAAGATCAAACCCAATCATCCAAACTAGCACAAAAGGAAGACGAGAAAAAGGTTACCCTAATTGAGATGTATGGGATGAGAAGGCCCCATGTAAGGCCCACAAATAAGCTTTGGATCAACTCTAAATTGCAGAAGAACCCATCTTTGAAAGAGAAAGTAATTCTTATTGATGATATACCTATGAAGTATTTGTTAATCAACAAGGAGGAAGCTTCAAGTTCCTCTAAGAAGAAGAAGACCTGGAAATAGAGTAAAAGAGAAAAACATAGCCCCAAGACCAAGAAAAGAAAGAAGACAAAACATATTGAAACAAACAATATGGACCTTTTGTTAGATGTAGTAGAAAAAATTAAATAAGTATCCTAAAGATAACGTTGTTAAATATTCCGGCAACGCTGATTTTTTGTTCTTCCTAGCCTCCTCTGTCCCCTTTCTATTAGGTCTTAGGGTTTTTTTCCCTCTCCTTAAGAATGGTTTTCGGCGGTTGGTCCCTTTGTTCCTGGGATTTTTTCCCCTTTATTCCTAGCATCCCTAGTGCTTTAGTTTGGTTAGTCCTATTATTATTCGTCGTATGAGTTATTAATAGGTTATGAGTTAATTTCGGGCCAATGAATGTATTATCCTTATTTCCTTTAGGGTTTCATTTAATCATAAATTTTATAATTAGAATATTGATATTCATGAAATAGTTAAATTAGATTTTCATAATTTCAATTATAGATGTATATATATTTAACTACTACTATAACTTTAGGATTGAAATAATAATTACTATCCTATAACATACTATTAGTATCTTTACCTTATTTCATGTATTTAAATGTAATAATATATTTATTTTTATGATTGGATGAATAAATTATTAAATAAATATAGATTACTTAATAAATATAAATTATAAAATTATACCTTGATAGAGGATATAATTCATTAATTTAGCTTCAAATGGACCTTAGATTTAAATGATAAATAAATAGTATTATTAAATAAATATATGATGTACCAATATTATTGATTTAGTTTGAGTTAGTTCGTTTTTTGGTACATATATATACATTTATTAATAAACAAGTACATTAACAAATAATACTTTAGTTATAGAATTTAACTAATTTACTAATTTCTAAGATAGTAATTTAATATATCTAGAATATTATTTGTAGTATTATTATTGGAATAATAAATTATTTAATTATTTAATAAATATAAATTATTAAATATATTAATTTAATTTCAATTGGACCATTAGGTTTAAATGATAATTATAATAAAAATATTATTATTATTAAATAAATATATGATAAATATATGATATGAATTAGTTAGGTTTTTGAATATATATATACAAGTACAAGTAACAAATGAATATTTTATTATATAATTTACCAAATTTAACTATTTTCTTAGAATAATAATAATTAAAAATATAACAAGAATATTATTGGTTTGACTTGGGTCATTAGGTCAAAATTAGTCGTTGGCATTATAGTTGTTGGAGTCTCTGCACATACTATTTAACAAGCTAAGCTGGATTGGATCTTCAACTTGTCCTGACGATGAACCACACTGGTTGGTTCGAAACGCGTCGACAAAAGAATATTTATGTGATTTCGTCGAAGATTCTCTAAACATTGATGGTGTTGTCAAATGTTTTGGCAGCGCTGAACTTTGATCTATTTTTGACAGCGTCGTCAAATGTTTCGGCGGCACTTTCATTGTTTTGATTTTAAAAACACATATATCTAGATATTGTGTCAACACTTGAATCGTACTCCCTTGCAACATAGTTTTGAAGGCAATAAGGATATGGATTTTGTCAAAATATTTTTGCGGAATATCTATTGCACAACAAGCACTATCTTGATAAGGACAAAACATAGATCAAAGGGAAATTTCCATTTGAGTGGATCAATCAACATCAAAGCAAGATTTTGAGGCAAGAAACAGGGGATTCTCCATATTTTGCTGCAGTTTATCAATGACTTGTTTCGATCCACATCTTCAGCAGACTTTGTAGCTACATAGCCACTTTTGGTTGTTATGAATTATCATTGCATCAGTTTTCCCTTGTAAATGTATTTTCAGTTTTAGTTTTAATAGATTAAATATATATAAATATAACTTTAGTATTTTGTCATTAAAACTGCCCAAAAACTATGGATTTCAGTTTGTAAACTTCTATAAAGCTGTGAAAAATGAAGAACCAAGGGTTTGTTTTTTTTAAAACAAACTTATACTGTGTATGTTTTATTTTTTAGATTAATAAGATTTTCAAGGTAGGAGCATTAAAGGTTTCATGTCAGAGATTCCTTTTGTGTTGTTTATCAGTCAATTTCCTTAGTTATGTTTCTTTCTTGTGCGAGATTTCATGGATGTTAAGTCTTCATATTTGATTTAAAGTTAAGTTTCATGCAATTCATCTCTGTTTACTACAAGGAATAAATCTTCTAGCAGATTTTTTTGTGGAAACCCCTATAAAAATAGCACAAAAAATTGTTTGTAGTGGAGGTCACTAGCGGAGGTGAGCAGGCAGATTTTAGTAGATGTTTTTTGGATGGTACGTCTACAATCTACAAATGCACTGGTGCTTTACTATCCATGCAAGCACTAGTGCCACATTGAACATGGTGCACTGTGGAAAAATTATTTTAACAAACTAAAAAAACATGATGTGTTAAATAACAAAACACATCAGTGCTTGAATAATCAATAGCACTAGAAAAAATGTTACTTTTAAAAATTGTCGGTGTTATTTACACCTGCAGCATCGATGCCCTTCATGTAGTAAAACGCCTCGGTGCATACCAAGAAGGAGCACCACTATAGTTTTTAAATTTCAAAAAAATGCGGTGTTATTTTCCAACTATGCACTAGTGTGGTAAATGTTCTAAACTGCCCTCGAGCGTCTTCTAAAGAGCACCACTAGGCAGTTTTTGATTTTTTTTAAAAGAAAGGTGTTATATTCAAACAAAGCACTCGTGTGGTACATGTATTAGAACGCCCCTGGCGTATTATCAAAAGCATCGCTATAGATTTTTAATTTAAAAATTATATATATATATATATATATATATATATATTATAAATAAAATAGTACGCCTGGATATCTTCCACACTAGTGCAATTATAATAACACACCAGAGAAGGGTTAAATAAAAAAAATCTCAGTCATAAATTTCATTTTTATCATCTATAATGTTGGAGAGCTCTGAAGCACCGATGCCACTCTTGCCTCATGCAAGCGCCACGATGTTGGTAATTCTCTTTCTTACAATCCTTTCGTACCATGCTCACTGTCTGACTTTCCAATTTTTTCAAACCATGGTAAAAATTGTTTTTCTCCATTACATGTCAACAATGACTCCCCGACGACCAAATGTCCAGGTAATGTCTATGTTTCTCGCTAATTTAATTTTTTAGTGGATTAGAATTGCAAATTAGCTTAAAATTTCCATTGTTTAAAAATAAAAATAAAAAAATCCTTTGTGCAATCTCCTCGATATGTTCGGCTCGCATCGATAGCGATGCACCCTGTAAATTTATAGGGTGTACTGCAGTTTGGTGCATGAACGTAATGCACCGCTATTGTTGCAGTTCATTTATATTTACCAAATGCACCGCTATCGTTGCGGTACGTTTATATTTACCAAACGCACCGGAAAAACAATATTTAAAACTATAGCTATAGATCAGTGCATTTGATAACCTGAATGTTTTGTATCGATGTGAAAAGGTTATATGTGCACACTAGTGCATTATTAAGCATGATGTATCGCAATGAAAATTTAAATTTGTGAACCAAAAACGATGCATCATATGTATATGCACACTAATGCCAGTGCAGTTGTGTTTGACAATGCACCGAAGTTGGTGCATGACTGTGTTTTAGGTGCACCGATGCTTTTTTTTTAATTGAAGGTTATGTTTTCATATTTATAAATACATTTTTCATTTAATAAAAAAATATGTATTTTATGTATGAGGCTGATGTATTTTATATGTCAACCATGTAGCATAAACATCAACAGAGGGAGCAACAGCAAGAGCAAGAGCAAACATCAGACCCATACAATATGGTATGACCATGGGAGGCCACAAAGAGAGAGGGATTTATACCCTCGCCCTATTATTGCAACAACCCAAGCGCTCTTAAGGAAAGATGTCCTCCTTAATAACTATGAGGAGGCTACATCCTTGAAGGTACACTTTGTCTTATTAGCACATCTGATCCGCCGATGGAGCACCCAGGAGCAGGGTTTCCATGTCGGTCCTGGGGCGGTATAGGCCCTCTGAGGAGGACATATACTTTATCATTGGCATGTCCAAGAGAAAGGATGATTTTCCCTAGTTATCTGATGCCCCCCATGGGGTTGCAACTGAGACTCAATTTTCCTACACTCAAAGATATATCATTCCTCATGCAGCATGTCCAGCGGATTTTCAGGTGCATGGTGGACATCTACTTATTTCTTCTTTTGTTACACAAGAGGTTAGGTGCCTCTCATTATTAGTCACCACCATTGCACACTCTAATAGTGACGGGTAGCACATTAGTTTCCATCTTTTGTATTATGTTGATTCTTTGATTCAGGTGCCACGTTGTATCAGATGGTCTGCCATTCTTTTGAGGCAATTTTGTATGGCTCTAAATCGATATCGTGCACTGAGACATGGGAGGGAAACCTTCCCTTTCGCTTCAGAGCTTTTTTGCTTATTTTTTGAGAAGTTTCTGGAGATGAGGCCTACATTTGACTGTTGCGCTCCTAGGCCAATCACTGAGGTTTAGAGGCACATGTGGGGGTAGATGATGCCCAAGAGGGGCCTACCAGAGTATCCGGCCGAGATTTATGCCAAGGAACTAACGCTACTGACCAATGAGGATGACTATGTGTTTGTCACGTTAGCGTTTCTGTGCGTGAGGATTGATTGTAGATAGTGTCCCAACATCCTCTTCACATCGAACGAGCCTCCAGATGATAGAGGTAATATTAGTGTTTTCTTTAAATTAATCTAGTTTCATTTTATTGTTTTAATTAATTAGAATAAAATATATTTTAGCACATTCTTTAACTTGTTTTATTAAATTGCTTAATGAAATTGTCTAATTATTGTTGTGTACTATGTAGTTTGTAGGCATCGGCACATTCTATGGAGACATGCCTCCTCCCCCACCATATGGAGGAGATGAGGAGATGGACAAGGCCCAAGAGGGTGAGGCACATCCTCAAGGGGGGCATAGGCATTCGCGGCCATAAGGTTGGTCTATGATTTTAGAGGGAATACTATGACATATTGGCTTGAGTTTTGGTTGAGGAGGGAGTTCGCCCTGCGAGGGCTCGAGATATCATCACGGATCTTGGGTCCATGGATCCGTATAGGGACTGTCCATGCAAGATTATGTCTCTTATGCGTTATATCGTCGAAGCTAGTAGGGTACTGGGAGCGATGATGGATGCAAGGCATGCAGCAGCAGATACGTCAGATGAGGGTGGTGATCATGATGATGAGGGTTGTGATCATGACCATGATGATGAGAGTAGTGATCACGGTCATGATGATGAGGGTGGTGATCATGATCATGATCATGAGAGTGGTGATCATGATCATGAGATGATCATGAGGGTGGTGATCATGATGCTTCTAGTAGTACTACCCCATCGGATCATGGTCATCAATTGCCTGATCATGAGATGTCAGAGCTAGAGGATGTGCCTTATGTTCTCCTAACAGAGCAAACCAACCACCTCCTCCTCCACCTCAGAGTTCACCAGACCGTGTTGAAGTAGTAGTTGACCATCCATTTTCTTCTGCTACATACTAGCCACCTCCTCCTTCACCTCAGAGTTCGACAAAATTTGAGGCAATAGTTGACCATCCATCATCTTTTACTGCACATTAGACAACTGACACTACTACGTTTGTTGTACCAAATATTTGATTGCAGTTATTTGACTTGATGTAGTTATTTGACTTGTTTGTATATATATATATATATATATATGTTGGTGTTGATGTGTATATTGTTAGATTATGTTAGATAAGTTCATTTAATGTGCTTGCAGATATATGTGTATGTCATAGCAATTATTTGACATGAGATGTGTATCTTATTTTGAGGATGTATGTGGCGATGATGTTAGATTACAATGTTTGTGTTTTGTTAGATGTGATCACGATGATGATGCCCTGTTAGATTTTTAAATTTGTGTGATAACTAATAACATTTATATGTACTACAATTGTATATAATAAGATGATGGTAGTGAATTTGAATGTGTATCTTAGATGAAGTTTGTGTTTGTTAGATGGTTATTATCATGATGTTTATTTTTATGAAATAATATTTATTATAGATTATGTATTGGTGAACTTATATCAAACTTTTATATATGAAATTGCATGGAAAATGTCTTACTTTTAAAAAAGAAGGCAGAGATATTTTTATAAATTACAAAGTTTAATACAGTTGAATCTACGATTATAAAATTATGATAAATATTATTCTATTGCTTAGATTGTTCATTGGTATTCAATCTAACTTAATTAGTAAAATATTTCTATATTCACAAGGAGAAAATAATTATAGCTAAAATAATTTAGTTAGTTCTTAATAAGACGAAAATGTGTAAATCATTCGCCCGATTGGGCTGGATGAGCTGGCGAGGAGCGACATAATGATCCGACGGCGCATGAAGAAGGTTGCAGGCGAGGGTGATCACGGCATAATTGCCATAGGCAAGTGGAAGGGCCGGCAGGTAAATGATGCAGGTGGTCTGATCGTGAGACGGGACGGAAGGACGGCGAGGGGAACTGCTTTCAAGGATCCTGGCCTTGGGCGCACCTCCCATCATCGCCTCAGGAATAATACCGTGGAGCGGACGCGTAGTAAGTGTTATTGCTGCCGAAGGGACCAGAGCCGAGAGGTGAATTTTAAGTATGCAGTCGGGAGCCTAGAACGACACTGGAATCGGGATAATTTCGTAAGGGAAGTGGGAGGAGACAGGAGCAGAGCAAGAAGGAGCATGGAGCTGGACGGTAGCGGGAGTGGGAGAAGATGGCTGCGCAGTGGGGGTCCTGAGGACCAGAGCAAGATTACAGCTGACAGGAAAGGCAAACGTAAGGTGGAGGTCGATGAGCAGCCCAAAATTCAAATTTTCGAGATTTCAGAGGAGGAAAGCGAAGAGCAGGAGGAAAACCAGGCAGGGGATGCTTGGAAAAACAGATGGCAAAAGCTACCAGGCGAGGACAACGATGAAGCGACAGAGGATCCAGCTCATGATGCAGGCCGAAGCAGGGGAGGACCCCGTGGCAAGGGTAGAGGAGGAAGGGGTCGCAGGGGCCGAGGCGGCCGGCGGAGGAAGGACCTGGCGGAAAGAAGAGGAAGGAGAGGGCGCCAATGCAGCCCAAGTCCGGAGGAAAAAACAGAGCCTGATGCAGGAGGGGAGAGGCAAAAAACTAGACAGACCATTGGCAATAGAATTAGGATTGCTGAGCAAGAGTATAGGGAGAAGTCAAACCCAAAAATCAGGAGAATTTTAGAGCATTGGGAAGAAGAAGCCATCCAGGCTCAATCAGAAGATGAGATGGAAGAGTGGATAGCCCTCATGCCCGACCCTGGACATACCAGAGGTAGAATGACTCTCTATAAGCAGTCCCTGCACCTGTACTGGGTCATGAAGAGGCTCATGGCAAAAGCTTTGGAACAGGTGGCCATGGAGATGGCAGAGATGGTTCAGAACACCCCAAATGTGAAGAAAGAGTTGAAGGACATTGTCATAACTCTGCTCATGCAAGAGAAAAGATTGGAGGACCTGAATCAACAGCTGGTGGCAAGTGGACTGCTGGTGAAGAAGGAAAAAGCACAGCAAGATGAGCCTGCAAAGAAATGATCAAAGGCATGCTTTGGCTGGTCAGGAAATCTGCTCTGTTTTCTCTATTTTGCAGACATGAAAATTTTAGCTGTTATTTTAACTAGGAAGCAGTATATAGGTAGTAATAGAAATATAGTTAACAGACTTGAAGCTAGGATTGAACAGATGGAAACTTCCTATTTTTGTTATGATGTGAAGACTGTTGGGTGGCCAAGATACCCGGTTTCCCTTCGGGGCGGGGTGAGGCCACCTTGATGCTGTAAATATTTTTATGTTAATAGAAAAGGACCTACTTAGATTATAAAAAAAAAAAAATGGATATTATTTAATATATCTATGATGTGTAGACTAGTTGATTTGTTTGGGGTTTTGTCCCCATAAGGTTTCTAGTTAAAATCTCATGGCGACAGGTTGAGGGTAGGAATGGACTAAGAGGCATAAAAATTGTTCCATAGGTTGTTTAGGCTCAACTAAGACTCGCACAATCTTGGTGAATGTAACTCTCCTTCCCATCCCCTTGGGTTAATCTAGGCTAAATGGAAGGTGTTACTTTTAATTAACCCAACTTCCATGGTCTCATTATGGAAATGGGGTCACAAAAATTCCTATTTCCTAGAGTCAGCGAAACTAATTTTGGACGACACCATTGCACCCAGATCATCAAGATATTTTAGGAGATATAAATTTTACCTCGATATAACGTCTAGATCAAAATTTATGTCCATTTAAAGTTGACCATTTAATCCCTACCACATAAGAAATAACCTTCCATGTGGTAACCATATGGCTCTACCATGTCATCAAGTGGTTCCACCTCATTGCGCCAAAGAACCTTCACACCACAGTGCCAAGACATAGTAAGGCCTTATGGCAATCCTAACATGACGTGACGTGAAATTCCATGTCAAATAATGGGAAATTTTCCATCTCGTGCTCTCCACCAGTATGTGGCCTCTATCAATAAACATCAAGAATCTTGTCTCACAAAGGCACATCTTCGTCCCTTGGGACATACAATTCTTTGTCACTAAACACCAAAGGTTTATATCTTGTGGAGTCACATCTCCATTCCCTGGGATGTATAAATATTTGTCATCAAAAGACAATTTTTTCATTCCATGGCATCTACTAATAGTACCAAGCCTCCATAGATGTCAATGCATATCTCTTGGAAAAGGAGGCATGCTGCAATATTAACGTTAATCTCCACCATTAAGGCTAATTGTTGAGAATCACGATTAACACAAGAATTTCGAAGGGTTTTAGGTTCCTTCGTGTTTAAATGTGAATCCAAAGGGTTTCAAGTACTCCACTCGAGCCTTCAATGAAGCATAACATTACCCCAGATTTCCTCTTCTACAGGTATGCAACTTGTGGTTAGCACTACTTGCCAAATAATACACATGGCTTTCACTCATTATAATGATATTATAGAGCACAACAGGCATGCATACATATTTATGTAAAAAACCCATGAGGATACAGAAATCTCAACAATGCTTTATAAGCTAGAGCTATTTCACACACATAGCTCATAATCAGAGAAACAATGTTGTTGACATTCCTACCAATAAGCATTGAACTTAGCTAAATCATAGTTGAGACTTAATAGTATATTTTGATATAATAGCATCCCATTAATCACCTAATTGATTCAAACATGCACCATCAGATTTATTAATATAATGTTCCACACACATCATTAACCATGGACTTCCAACAATCCATAAATAATAGATATTCATGATATTCATAACATATCAAACAATAGAAATCACACATAGTAATAGTTAGTTGAAATTAGCATGTAACCATACATACTATGTAATTGACCCTACATTCAGGAAAATATCATCAGTAACAAGGATTAGCACATCCCTCATACCATGAGAACATACACATTACCATCTCATTCTAAACAACTAGGAATAACACATTCCTTCATAATTGTGTTGATACAATCAATGTTATAACACATAACAACTTCATTCATTATTCACAATGCCACATATATATAGGTGGATATACTTATTTGATTAACTTAAGAGACTAGCAACTGAGGAAGGGACTTGAACTCTCCAACCAACCATAGGCCAATTGCAATGGAACCTTTCTTGTAATTGACCATGCCCGAGTTGGATTCAAAGTCTATGGAGTAAGTTCTCAAGGGAAATCACACCAATTCTAATCAACCAGTTCACACAGGAATCCAAATTTCACAATGTCTCCACCTGCTTACAAGAATATAGAGCACTTAGTGTTCCACCTGCTAAATGCTACATGAAGTCATAAATCATAGTGTCTCCACCTTTGTTGATAAGGATCCAAAGTAGACAACACTTTCAACTACTAACTCATAGAGTCACTACTCTTCTATTAGGGAGCCAAAGCACACAGTGCTTCCAAACCACTAAACCAGCAAGTATCCAGACTACATTGTGTCTCCACCCTCTCTTCTTTGGTCTTCTCTTCACTCCCACGATCCAACTCACAAAATTACCACTATGCTATGTAGGGATCTATAGAACACAATGGTTACATCCCACTAAACAAGTGGACCCCGACTACATTGTATCTCCATCTATGTGCTTCCACTTTCGCGCTGACGTTATTCCTAGCATTCTCTTCCATGATTTCTCTCACAATTATCATATGCCTAACCTCGACATACTCGTATACACATCACACTTCTCCCGCTTGTATTTATTCTACCCACAACCACACCTCCTCTGCATGTATCCTCTAAATGTCGAGATGTTCGGATCCCTTCTCTATTTTCCATTGGCCTCATTTTCCTTGCTCAACTCCTCACATATCCTTGTGTATTTGCCATCCAACATGGCCCACAAGGACATAGATGGTATGGGATTGTCCTCAACTCGCGAAACCCATACTCCACCTACCTGCTTGTTGTGCAGTCCATTAATCCTAGTCAAAAAACTGATAGCATATTAAATTAACAATCTTGATTTCAACTAGTTCCTAAGCAACTCCTTTTTAAACTCTGAATTCGTGTCCACTTCCCCAATCCAACCATTGTGTTACATTTCCACAATATTTATAATATTTACAATTCATAATAACAATTACAAGAGGGGTAGCAAAAAAAAAATTGTCAGAATGACAATATATTAGAGTTAGGAAAATCATTCTTCCATCTAATATATAAACTAGCTAATAAAATAAAAATAAAAACTATTTAACATTGTTAATAAATTATAAGTTAATATCTATAATTATATTTAAAAGAATCCTAAAATATATATTGTTACATAAAATTAATATAAAATGTGTACCTTAACCAATATGTTATTGGGAATTATAATTTTTAAGATTAAAAAGGTTATTATGCATATTCAATGTATAAAGATAATTATAACTTACGCATGAAGGTTTATTAAATTGATAGAAATGGATAACTACTAGACATATTCCTATGTCTGTCCAAACCTATAAATATGCTTCAACTCATAATAATGATATCTAAAAATCTTACCAAAACAACAATATAACACAAAATATTATTAAACAAGATGAATAGCAGCATGGCTACTAGTCCTTGCCTAAGGGAAACCCACCTACCTGCATGCATTACACGAGTTACTATGGATCCACCTTCATGCATGCAACACACACGCTGATGTACTTGCTTTAGAGGGAGACGCTCTAGCAGTTTTTGAAAACGAGTCTTGTTCGGGTAGATCTGGTTAGCTTAGGCTTCACCTATGGCTCTATGCAACTCATAAAACTGTGAAGAAAATAGCCATATAATTACAGTGGAGTATTTGTTTCTATTATTTGGAGTGGTTTCCTTGAAATGCTTTCTAGAGGTGAGTGATGTGCTGGAAGTGTACATATTTTTTTTTGTCTAAGAAATATCGTTGGGGCACAAACAGAGATCCCCAATCTGGGTGGAGCTGGCTGAAAAGTGCAGTTTTGGCTTTTGATAAATGGCATCCCCTGTTATTCAATTTCACAATGGCATCCTCCATCAAATGGAAATACATTTGGATGATTCTAATGCCATTGGTATGGTTAGCAGTAAATTCATTTAAACGATCTATAAGCAATTGATCATTCGGTATTGGTGGTAGTTGTAACTCTACTTTTTTCATTTCATTTGCCTGGTGGAGTTGGTCTCCAGGAAAATGTTCAAGTCGGCAAAAGACAGCCAAAGAAGGGCTTCATGGATTGGTTTTTGTCCAAAAATTAGGGAGATGCGGAGGATGGTCAGGTAAAACATGGAAAAAAATGTTCTTGTTTTACGCCTGACATCTCTCAACAAGCCAAAGATTTCAGCATTCATTATGGGATGCAATGGGATCGATTGCAGTAGTTGTGCATTGGGTTACATTTCCCTTTTTTTGTTCTTGCTTTCAAGTGTTATTGCTAGTTTTTAGGAACCTCCACATCAACTTTGAAAAGATGCCAGATTCTCGGCACTTATGTATATAGTTTTGGTAGAAACATGTCTTGTTGTTGTGGCAAGCTTGTGTGGAGAATACATGAGACCAACACAGATGTATCGTTTTGAGCTTGTTGTGGCAAGCTTCTTTGCCACGCAGCCTTTCAATGCTAATGACAGGTCATTCAATGATGCAGACTTGAGGGCGAGAGAAGTAAAATGATTTGCAAGATGCAGGAAGCAGGAAAATTTCAGCTTTCACAGTCATCCGTGAGATCCGTTTAGCCCTTTTTTGCCATGGCAATTCACCAGTCAAGGAGCTTTGACCCATTTTCCAGTTGCAGCCAGGGAGTTGGCTTGGAAAGAAAGAGAAGGGCCTTCTGGGCTTCCTCTATTTTCTGGTCTTTTCCAGCCCAGGGCACAAGAGCACACTGTTGAAACTCTCTACTGAAATAGAATGACAGATTCTAGGGTTTGGCCACATCCATTTTATTCAATAGATTCAAATTCAGAATCACGACATCCTTGCTTTGCCCCAGCGGTATAATTACCAAGTATCCTATGCCTTTGCACACAATCTTCATTTTCTGTTGTTGTTCCGATGATTTGTTGGCTTTGTTGGTTGGTTTCTTTTTACCTACAAATCACGATAGAAGAATCTACTCGGTTCCCTAGCTTCGTTGGTTGCTTGCTTTTTACCTATAGATCACGATAAAAGAAGCTGCTCGGTTCCCTCGGGCGACTTTGACAGGCATCATATTGTAGGAACAATCGTCTCTCATCGTACAGGTACTCATGTTTTTTCTTCTCATGTATATTTTCAGCATTCATTCGAATAAACTCAACATGTGATTTCTAATTTTATTATATATATTTTTTGTTTGCATTCAAATAAATTTGACATGCTTTCTGCTATTTAAATAATGATATATCATAACAAGCCTGCGAAAGAAAGAAGGGAAAAATCGAATTCATCTTCAAATCTCGGGCACGTAGTTATTTAGTACTGTACTCTTTTGATCTAGAGGCTTCGTTTACGTCAATGTAGAAATTAATTTAAATTTAATTGATAAATTTGCATTTTAAAGAAATGTCTCTGAATTCTTTTCTTGTGATTTTATATATTTCTTCATTTAGATTACAATGAAATGACTATGAATACTTTTGTATCTGTATTTATTGATTTCTTGACTTGCATTTAAAGAATGAATGATAAATTTGCATTTTTCCTAGAGATGGAGAAGTTGCTCGGTCCCGGCATGCGACTTTGACAGGCATCCAGTTTGGCCTTGCACCTGACAAAAATTCTTGAAGAGATTGATCGAATGCAAAATACCTCAAAGGAAATCTTCACGTGACGGGAAATCCTTGAAGAGACCGGATGTTTCAACATACTTTCCAAAAATATGTGGGTGTCCCTGTTGCTGCATTCTCGCTGAAGGACAAGTGCTTTGAACTCAAGCCGAGCAAAGGGATGACTTCAGTAGAACTCAGGCCGAGCAGAGGGAGGACTTCAACAGAACTAGGCCGGAGGACTTCAGCAGAACTCAAGCTGAGTGGTCTATCGTTATTCATTTCCCGTCTCCACCAAATAAACATGCAGTAACGAGTGGCGACAGGGCAGTGATGGGTGGCGACAGGGGCAAACAACATGCATTAACGGGTGGCAACAGGGGGGCTCTCATGTGAGTGTTCTAAGTTGCAAGACATAGAGAGTTAGCATTTCATACTAGCTAGACTAATGCTAGCATTAGTCTAAATTAATTCCAACTAGTTCAGAAATATGAATGACAACCAATTCAAATAACCTATGTTTTTGCCTCCCCGCCTCGGGAAGAGGCCAAATAAGATGGTGGAAGAGGTTGCAATGTAAAATATACAGAGCTTGATTACAAACTTTGGTTATTTGTTACTGTTAAGCTGCTGAACTAATGCTTACACTCTACATTTCGATCACTATAGTCCTTAGCCATTGCCAGATGGTAGGGACTAAAAAACATTTACTTAAACCCCAAAAAATATAACCTAAATTGTTGTAAGATGCATAAAAGTTTATGTTGAATGGTACATTGTATAATATATCATATACAAATCATAAGACAATATTTCCCTATACATTATCATTCACTTTGAAATAGGAATTCTATTTCAATACTATATTTTCTCGTAAATGGTTTAAGTTCTATCTTTAGCTTCATGGGATTTTATTTTATTTCTTCTTTGGGTTTAATTATCTCAGAGGAATTGTTTTCTTTTTCCTTATTTTCCTTCTTTTAGTTTGGTTTCTCTTAGAGTTTTTTAATTTTTCTTTAAATCATATATATGGAAAAGTTGTTTAAAAAGATAAATAAACTTAACACAAAGGTCACACTCTTCACTAAGAACCTAACAAACATGGAATTTTCCTCATCTAACTATTACAAAGAGCCACAACCATTATGACCTAAGGACACCTCTACAAAATGAAGATCAGCAAGGTAATAAATGTGTGACAACACTTTAATTTCATGTTGTTTTTTACATTTTTAACTATAGTTTTAGTTTTCCCTACTATAAATGATTCCAATTTTTTGGTGTGACTCTCAAGTAGAAAAAAGTGTGAACAATCATAAAATTTTGAGCTTATGCTACTAATTTGGTTTCCCAAGTGATATACCAGTGGAAATAAATATCAATGTACATCTATCTTCTTAAAAGTAATATAAATATCTTCATCTTACATTAATAAATAATAATAAATAATAATAATAAATCCCGCTTTGAGAATTAAATTATTCTTCAAACTATGTTAATTTATATTAAGTTTTATTTTTAACATTTTAGTTGGCTATATTAATTATCGAACATTTTATTAGTGGAAAAAATAGGTAATATTTATTATGTTAATAAACATGTTTAATTTGGAATAGGGTTTTCAAAATTTTAATTTAATTATCAATAATTATTAGGTGGAACAGTCACAAATGGGGGTTGAAACTTATCTTAAAATAGCTATGTCTTTTATGTCCTTTTGATTAAATTGGTTAATTAAAAAAGAAAAAGAGGTCATACGAACAAATGTCATATGAAATAGATTAAGATTTTCTGGGCATGTGGTATTGATAAGCCATGATATTGGGCCGTGATATTGTGACAAATCCTATTTACAAGTTAAGAATCTTCATGATAAAATGGGAATGAATCTTCATGGTTAAGAATTTTGTTACATTTTTCTAAATGTATATATATTTAAGTCACATATGAATTATTTTTATAAATAATAATAATTCTAATAATAATGATGTAAAATAAAGTTATAATTTAGTTAATTATTATGATTTTTTCTAAAATTTTAGCAATGTGAGATGTATCATAAAGTGTTTTCATGCTTATATGGATTGATGCTTCCACCCATTTAATTTACTAGACTTTAACTGCAACTTTTTGGAAATTTTTCTGATCTAATTTTTATAGAATTCGATAGGTGTTCATTGAAATCACAAGTTTGATAAGTGAACTCTTCACAATCGAAGTTTACTAGACTTTAACTGCAACTTTTTGGAATTTTTTCCGATCTAATTTGTATATAATTCGATAGGTTTTCATTGAAATCACAAATTTGGTAGGTGAACTCTTCACAATGGAAGTGCCCCGAGGGAATTTGAGGTGATAAATCCAAATATGTTTTAAAAAAATCAGTTTAAACAACACAAAACAATACTTGGCAACAAATGTTTTTGTGAGATTACGACTAGAACCTTTTGGAAACTTCAAAAAGTAGCACTTAAAGACTACTTTAATTTAGGTGGATGCACTAGTTTCGCAATAAATAAAAGAGAGGATATTTACACCAATAGACGTATCTATTTTAAAATAGGGTTTTCAAAAAATTAATTTAATTATCGATAGCAATTAGGTGGATTGTAGGGATTTAACTTCCATGAAATATTATAGTATATTCTTCCTAGTAATCATAAATTAAAGGTTGATATGTATCTTAAAAGTAGCTATTTTATTTTTGTTTAATTGATATTAATTATATATATATATCAACACACATATATTTCACTCAACATGTTTAAATATTTTATTTATAACCCATACTAAAAAAAACAATATTTTTTATATAAAGAGAGAAATAAAAGAATTTAAATTAATTTTGTTCCTATATTTTCACTTTCGATTGTGAACAAGATGTGTAATTTATTTCATTTTTATATATAACTCAACACACATATATTTCTCCCGGATTCGGGTGTCTGACAGTAGTACAAGTACGTGGCTTGTTGTTTGGATGAGCACGTGGTTGATCTTCACCGCCACAGAACCTCTCACGGCTCCGATCATAACTACCCCTATGCTCCAGATTAATGAGACTTTAATGATGCTTGTACATCCTCTTTTGCCGGTTAATTTCTTGTTCATGGCACTATCAACTTGCCATAATCACGTTTCTCCCTTCCGCTTTGGCTCCTCCTCCTTTGAAAATGCAGCGGTTTGCTCTCGACCTCTCTCAAGAGTAAACTGGGCTTTGGTTCGTTGGAGGAACTTCTGGCTATGCCCTCAAGCCACCTTCTGTTTCCCCTGCTCTTTCGCTTGCCACCCGCTTGCTGCTCTCCCTTTTAGCATTCTGAGCGCTGAAGCCAAGTTTTTTTTCATCTTTTACTGCTTCCATCGCTTACCAAGTAGCCCAGATCACCCTGCTCCTCCAGCTATGTCGAAACTGCGACAGTGGGTGAGCTGCAGAAGAGGCAGCTCTCGAGGGAAAATTGGACGCCAAGTTGTCTCCTACACGGACGCCAAGTTGTCTCCTACACGATAGAATCCTCAACCTCCTGCTCGGACTTCCGCTCAGATAGGTACCCAGCTACTCGGAGTGGACGGGGTAGGGGTAGAGGATTGCAAATTGTAGCACCGAGCTCCTTCTAATCCATGACTAATGCCTCTCGGTTACAATTCCCCTGTAGTCATGGCACTTTTTCTTTTATGGCCACGGTCACCATTGAGTTTAGCGAGCTCAATTTAGGTCAAGAGGCTGGTTCCCTCGGGGCGACTACGGATAGGCCGGCGAAAGACAGACCAGGCTCCATCCAGACAAACCTCGAACAGAGCAAAGCTTCAGGCTCTGGCAAAAGCAAAGCTTCTCAAAGCATGAAGAATCAGGTGGGCTCCTCTGATGACGACGATGACTACAAGTATGGATGTCGCATCACCGAGAAGCCGCCTGATCCCTCTCCTAATGTTTAAACAGGTTGGTTCTTTCTAGTTTTCTTGGAATTCAGCAAGCTCGAGAAGGTTCACTCATCACTGTCCTAGATATTATGATATATGCATTAGCTCATATTGCAAGTTTTTCATACGAAAGGGGCATTCTGCTAGCCTTTAGTTTTCAGTTTCGGTCGTTGTCACAGTTACCTCTGTATTCAGTAATGGGTTGTCGCATCACTGGTCACAGCTACCTAGTTTAGTTTTATTGTTTTGGTTGTCGCATAGCTCCGGTTTAATTCTCAGTTCCATGTACAACTATGGGGTTTTCTAGATTTTTGCTTTAATTATGATCAGGCTCTCCACAGTTCTTGAGGGAAATACTCAACTGGTTTTTTGCATACTGATATGCTATGCTTGTAATCATGCCGCATCTTTGGGCTAGCTCGACAAGGCCATGGCCTCGGTGTAAATTATTTTTTGTATTAATATAGAAGTAGCCATATTAAAAAAAAAACAATAAACAATAAACAAAAAAACAAAAAAACAATAAACAAAAAAAAAAAACCAAAAAAACAAACAAACAAACAAACAAACAAGCAAGCAAGCAAACAAACAAACAAACAAACAAACAAAACAAACAAACAAACAAACAAAAAAATAAAAAACACACACACACATATATTTCACTTATAAAACTCAACACACATATATTTCACTCAACATGTATATATTTGATTCAACATGTTTAAATATTTTATTTATAACCCACATTAAAAAAAAAAAAAAAAAAAAAAAATCAATTTGTTTTATATAAAGAGAGAATCTAAATAATTTAAAACAATTTTGTTTTTATATTTTCACTTTCAAGAACGAGATGTGTAATTTATTTCATTTTTAATATGAAGTTCATATATAATTTGAAAATATTAATGAATAGATAAAATTATTGTATTATTGAGAATGTCTTTTATTAATTGTAAGTGAATGTTTCAAACTATCTAATATGGTCCATCTTCAATATAAATATGGAAAAACAAATTTAATATAAAAACAGAGTTAGTAAAAATACTAACTAATATTAATATTATAAACCATAATTTAATTAATGGAATAAATAAATAAATAAATATATATATATATATATTATATATATATATATATATATATTATAAAAAGAATTACAAACAAATTAAAATATGAGAAAAAAAGAGAATGAACCGAACTTAGGAACTAAAACTCAGTTAATATAAATAATGTTATAAAAGGTTAATATTAGATTTAAGGTAAAAAGGGAAATGATGACCGATATGAAAAAGACCTAGTATTATATAAAATATAAAAAGTAAAGGTTTCACATTGTGTAATAAATAAATAATAAAAGGGGAGTTAATAATTTTTGTAAATTTTAATAACATATATTTTGAAAGTATATTATATGTGTTTTGAAATTTTAAACTTATAATTAAGAAAATAAAAATATAAAAATATGAAGATAAAATAAATAAATAATAATAATAAAATAGAATTCTATAGAATAAATAATATAAAGAGAAAATTTATAGCAATTAAAGAAGAGTAAAGAATATATAGAGAAAAAATGATGAAAAATAAAATAAGAATAAAAAGAACATTAAGGAAAAATGTTAGGAATCTAATTCTTGCTTAAATTCCAATCATTATCCTTGTTGACATTTTTAGTATGTTTTTCAATTTCAATGGCCTCCCGCAACTTCCTATGATGAAAATGATCAACCCTAGACCCAAAAATCCTCAATGCAGACATGGTACTTAGTTTTCTCTGCATGCTTAGTTATAGCTGAGGAGCGAGAACATTTGTGTTTAATGTTTGTTGCTCCTCTTATTAATGGAGAAACCAATTTCCCCAATGTAGGGAATCCCACAAGAGCAAGTGATTGAATAAACCCCTCTCATGTCTTTAGGTTTAACGGGGTCCTTAACAGATCTAAGGGAGCTTCTTATGATATTAAGGGGTTTGAAGGTGGCTAAAACCTTATGCTTTTTAAGAATATGAACAATCTTATCACTGGTCCAATGGATGAAAGGAAGTTTAACCATAGAAACCAGATTGTAACATCCTAACAACGATTTCTTATATATATAAAAAAATTGTTGCATTACTGTTACCAACCTAGGGTTTATAACTACAACCATAAATACATATGAACCATTGAATTGAATACAGTATAAATGTAAAGGTTTTCTCTCATCGAGCATATTTGTACTTCAGACTTTATTAAGCATTTGGATAGATTACCGTGGAGTACTCTGCTATTAATACCACACTTTATTCACTCTCTAGTTATGCGTGATTGGTTTCCGCATGTATTAACACGTGGCAGACAACCTACCCAAGGCATGGTTCCGATGTCCTATCCTGCCAAGCGTCTTGGCTCAGGATTGTTGATCTCCTAACACCAATCTGATGGTGGGAAAAGTCTAGAAAAATGATACCCTCCTTGACTTCGCACCCTCAGACCCCAGATGGTTCATTGTTGCTCCTACTTGGACCTGTTTCACTGTTTTGTGATGGCTATGATCTCCTCCAGAGCTCTTTCGGATAGAAGATATTCCCTAGATCACAAGAGGCTGAATGGGATGCCATTGACCTCTAGGTAAGGTCCACGTTTGAAGCTCTAGATGATTTAAAGGTTCGACCTTAAGAAATGTAGAAACCCCATGGGGCTGTCCATTGTAAGTTATGCTAAGCTTTAACATCAGTTTGCAGGTATAGGCTTAGAGGAGACAGGGTTAGCCGACAATAGCTAGCTCCCTACTGCACAAAGGAAAAAGTATAAGGCTTGCCATAACCATACTACCTGTTCGCTTTAAAATTTACCATTGGATTTTTTTTCATTTAATTGCTCCATTTTTTATTTAACAGTAAACCCTCCTTACTCTTTGCAGGTTTCTCTTTGTGGGAAGGAAACACCGCAATCACAAGTAAGAGCACTAAAACATCATTGTCTAATTGCGATTACGCCGGGAGGATTCACCTGAACTAGTTGTTACTAGAAATTTATGGTCATCTCGTGCAGGTAAACCATTATATGGAAATCTAAAACTTTTGGTCTGTAACTTTTAAGTTTGTATAGGATTATAGACTCTTGATTCTTGCACAAGTTGGCATCACGAAGTTATAGACTATTTCTTCCTATCGATACATAGTTTTCTGGAGTGTTCTACTCCTTAGGGTTTATAATTTACATTATGCAAGCAAGTTATTAATGTTGAGTTATCTTTGTGACAAGTTCGATTGTCGAATACTATATATGAACTTTTGTTTAACAATTATTAAGGGTCTTGAGATGTTACTGGTTCTGAGACTTGAAATTCTCTTTTTAATGGCATCCCAGGCTATACAGCAATGTTGGGCAATATTTCATGCATTGTTAAGTTAAATTCGAACTAATAGTTCCTCGACTTATTGCTATAAGAAAGGGTTTGTTGGATACTTGACAGGATTTCTCTATTTTGGGTGATTAAAATGGTTGTTGTATATATGATAGCTAGCGTTTGTTGCTCATTCATTTATTTGGATTTGTAATTCATATGTTTTAATCTTTGACACAAGGGTTATGCGTCTTGCACATTTTGGTTTATATTCTTTGATTATCAAATTTCAAGTACTGTGACCTTATTTTCACCTACATTGTATTTTTGTGTTCATTTTGTTGCGATTAGATATGATGAACTAGATGTGAGGCTTCAGTGAAAATGCCTTGAAGTTTTTAATGTATGTTGAACGCTTTCATTAATATTTTTGAGAATTTTATTGGGAAAGTTTTATTCTGAGAATATTATAGTCAAATTAAGTATATAATTACATTGATATGTTTTATTTATTTATTTCATCGTAAGGAAAAGGGTTTGACATGTAATCAGTTGTTCGAAATATATTTCCGAAATCTGTTAAAAAGGACATTTGTAAATATGTATATCTCCTATCCATTGTATTGGGTTAAACTCAGATATTCGTCATAAAGATGATCCCTCTATTTTTTTTTTCAATTTATTTACTTATCCTATATGCTAGATATAACTTCTGAAATTCATCATTCTCAATAGTATTCTAGGGTTTGATTTATACAACTATTGGTCATTAACGTAATAATAGCTATAGTGTGACATTCATGATATACTTGCATACTACATATTTACTACCTGATATTTCTAAAATCGTGTAAACAGACTAACTCTAAAAGTTGGGACTCTTCATATTACTTACCTATTAATCTGCAAACAATAATGATAAAATAATACTTTCTAGAAAGCCTCTCCTCCCAGCCACGAGTCTGGCCATCACGTCTAGAATCCCCCCAAGCACTTTCTCCTTTCCATGTTGGAATTTATCTAGTTACAGTCAATACTAAGAATTGGGACTCTTCATATTACTTACCTATTACCCTGCAAACAATAATGATAAAATAATACTTTCCAGAAATTCCCGAATTAGGACTCTTCATATTACTTACCTATTACCCTGCAAAAAATAATGATAAAATAATAATTTCCAGAAAGTTTCGAATTGGGACTCTTCATATTGCTTACATATTACCCTGCAAACAATAATGATAAAATAATACTTTCCAGAAAGTCTCTCCTCCCAGCCACGAGTCTGGCCATCACGTCTAGACTCCCCCCAAGAACTTTCTCCTTTCCATGCTGGAATTTATCCAGTTACAATCAGTACTAAGGGCCTCAGGACTATTGTCCAGCCTCCAATTTGTACTCTTTGTTGATTGTGCTCAGCAAGTTTCTCCCACTAGTTTATTCCACCCAACTCCAGGAGCCTTTTTTTATTTGTCCCCCTCTCTAATATATATATATATATATATATATATATATATATATATATAGTCAATTGAAATTAGTTTAGATAGTTGAGAGGAATGATTGCTATCTTCCTCAACTAAATTTAATTCTTCTTTTATGTCGATGAAGCTTCAAATTTTTGAAAAAATCAATTTATCCCAAGCATCATCTTCAAAATCAAGGGAAGCACTTGAGAAGCTTCCTAAAATATGCATACCATAATATGTGTGTGTGTTTCCTGGGTTAGTAGCTCAAGTGGTTGGGATCACAATTTGTTCTCCCATCCACTTGATTTCAATTCCAGGGGACATGTTTGGTTAATTGTGGTAAGGCTTAAAGGGTAGGCAACCCTTAGGATAGATCCCACTTTGATGGGTCAGAACATCTCAACTCTTGCTAAGTCAAAAGTTATCAGTATCACTTGTGGGACATCTCAGTTTTTACTAAGTCATAAGTTATCAGTATGGCTTGTGGCTATTCGATATGTTTTTGGTGTTATAGTGGTAGGTAGAAGGTTTGATCCTGAGCAAATTACTCCAACAAGTTACTGATTCACTATAATAAAAATAAATGAATAAGATAAGTGAGTGGACCTAATGGTTAAGAGAAAATGTTTCTTCATAGGAGATCACATGTTCAAATCCAAAGTGGGGTAATGTATGTATGCCTCTTTAGACGTTACTTGTTAATTCATTGCATGGAGGTGGATCCCTTATCCCATAAACAATGGTGTCTCATGCACCACTTTTGTGTTTGGCTTGGCCGTGACCTTAAAATTATATTATATCATACAATTTGAGTGGGACTAATGGTTAAGAGCATGTGTTCCTCATAGGAGGTCACATGTTCAAATCCAGAAGGGGGTAAAGTATGTATGCCTCTTTAGAATTTAGCAGATCCCTTATCCCATAAAAAAGGGGTCCCATACACCACTTTTGTGTTTGGCTTGGTCATGACATTAAAATTATATTATATCATACAACTTGAGTGGGACTAATGGTTAATAGCACGTGTTCCTCATAGGAGGTCACATGTTCAAATCTAGAAGAGGGTAAAGTATGTATGCCTCTTTAGACTTTAGCAATCAAATTGTTGCGTAGGGGTGATACCATGTCCCTTAAACAAAGGGGTCTCATACGGCTTGAGTGAGTCTAATGATTAAGTGCATGTGTTTCCTCCTAAAAACTATACATTCAAATCTAAAAAAAGCTAAAAACTATACACCTCTATAAACTTAAACAATCAAATAATTATTTAATTAATAAATAAAATAATAAATTTAATTCTTTATTTTTTCCATACAATAAAATTGTATTCACCAAACATATGGTGCATAGCTTTATTAAAAAAACATATATTTTATTATAAACCCTTTCTAAATAATAGAGCTTTTGGTCACTAATTCTCCTCATAAAGCGATGTCCCATGCAATGTTTTTAGTGATCATACGTGCACACTTCTAACTTTTTTTATACATTATTTATAAACACTTTTAAGTTTATGTTAACATCTATTAATAATATTGTACTATACGTACACACTTCTAATTTTATTAATAACTTGATCTTGAATTTCACTTCACTTAGGAAATAACTTATGCAATCACAATCATTAGCTTCTTTTAACAAGACAATAATCTTTAGTCGTCGATTCTTATTACAAATAGAGAGGATGATGCTTATTACTAAAATTTAAAATAAAGATGATGTATTCCATGATTTTTTATTAATAATATTTTTAATATAAAGAGTATTATTATTTTGATGTGTATTTAGAGTATTTAGGAAGTAGGAATGGAATTTTTTTCATCCCGATTCAATTCTTGTAAATGACATGATAAATTGTTTACGCATAGAGGAATATGTATGTTCTTCATATGAAATATACAACATTATATTTATATAAATAATATATTTTTTAATAAAGAAGTTGTAATAACAGTAAAAATAAAGTATTAAGTGTAGTATATTATAAAAACATTATATATCAATTTTAATTAAAAATAATAATTAATTTGGTTCAATTCAAATATTATATTGCAATTTTGTTTTTTATTTATAACATTATTAACTAATCTTTTTGAAATCATAATACGCATATCACATTAAAATGAATTTATATAATAATAATTCATATTTATAATATAATTAATAAATGTGACATGCCTGACACATTCTGGTAAACTTTGGGGCTTGGAATGTCAAGGGGAAAATGTAATGGGGAAGGTTGGACTCTCAAAGTCCAATTTCATCAGTTTTATCTGTATGTTTGTCTTTTAACTAGCAATATAATTCAAGAAAATCACTGTCACATTGGGCTTCATTGATCTTGTAATTCCCATTGGCTAGAGGGGTATGATCTAAGTCTACAGAAGGGGGAATCAAAGGATTAATAGGTTTGTCTTGGGTTTTGGTCTTCGGAGGCATGACTATAACAATCCCAAAAACACGAGGAATTGAGTGAAAGACAAGAAGAAATTAACCATAGGAGCTTACCGAGAAACAGTTTAGATAATGAAATTTCAAGTGAAAGAAACAAGGAACTATGAGGTTTTTTGTAGTAGTTTGGTCGCGACAATGTTCTGAGAACAACTGCTGGACAAAAGTTGTCAATAACAGAAAATAAACAGTGAAAAGAAGGAGAGCAATATGATGAGCAATAAAGAAAGGAGAGTGATGGGTTCAGAAGTTTTTAAATGTTGGGAAGGTTCCGTTGAAAATGGCGCAGGACCGTTAGTTTTCGAATGGTTACCCAGCGAAATGAAATTAATGTAGAACGGTTATTCATCAGGCGGGCATTCAATAGGCCAACGATTATGCAACATGGTAGGAGGAGAGTGGCGAAGGAATCGTGGTGGGGCATGGTAGAGCAGGCAAGGGAAAAGTGGTTTTCAGAGGGGGTAGCAAGCGGTATGTGGTTTCGGTGAGGGGTGGTGCGAAGTCGCGAGAGGGTGACACATAGGGGTTGGGGCCCAATGGGAAAGACAACTTTTCAGACCCCCCCCCCAACAGTAAAGGCAGGATGGAGAGGGGGGGTCAAAGGATGATAAGGGTCATGGATGAGGAGAGGGAACAGATTCTGATGCCTCAGACCATGTGGTTGATTAACTGTATACGAAAAACAGATTTTACTGTATGCACTTTTTATAATTTACCTCTGAACTTAGGATAAGAGAAAGTATGAAACATATGAAATACTTTATCCCAAAGTGCCCCTTTTGGCCTATTTACCCTTTCATTGAAACTTAGGATAAAAATAACATAGAGATATAATTTTGAAACTATCTAATCTAACTACCCATGACTAAACTAGCATTTTTTATTTTTCAAAAGGGTGCACTTAGACTAGAAAACCCACTTTATTTTCTTTATACAAAATGAAAAACTATCTTACCTATCTCTTATTTCTTCTATTGATCCAGATTAAATAGTTGAATCAATGTCATTTTCTACCTAACTACTAATCTACCCAAATTAAATTGTTGGGCAAATCTTTATTCGCTAACCTAATTTACAGAAATTGAAATGAGTTTAATCATGATTACACTATGATTAAACTAAAAGCTAGTGTTGTGGCATTTTGAACAAGCTGCACGCAACCATTATTTTAACAATAATGAAGAAAAATAACTATCAATAGTGGCACTTAAACTTGCAACACTTTTAGTATTATTCCTTTTTTTTCTTTTTTTGGTGGGGTTCAATCTTTTCTTCTTTTCAATATTTTTGTTTTTTATTTTTTTCTTATTTATACTCTCTTTTCATTTTTTATTCTATTTTTTCTTTTATTTGAAAATCATTGACAAATTGACAAGTATTTACAAAATAAGGCTCATGAGATACAATACTCAATTACCTTGAGATCTTATGAATTATAAGACCCTAACATGTTGGATAAGAAAATATTGACTTTAATTTATGTATATTTATAAATTATGAACTTTTTTCAACAAAAAAATAAAAATAAAAATAAATATCAATTTCATATTAATGCATACACACAAAGGTACAAGACCAACGTAATTAACATGGAAGACAAAGGACTTCCTAATTTTACTTCAAATCCTAGCCAAGCCAAATATGATAAAGGGTTCGCAAAAAATGCCAAGTTTTGGATAAATATTATCGGGAAATCTAGTGTCCACTCGGAGCTGCTAGTCCCACTAAGACGGGTAGCTATCTTAGAAACAAACAAACCAAAACTACTTTCGCTTTCCTTTATGAGAAGTAGATAAGAGGGGAACA
>APFE030103542.1:2177-22247 GCA_000404065.3 Pinus taeda | reverse complement strand
ACAGAACTTTGAATATGTCTCGCTCTTCTTCTGCATGAAGAAGATCCAGCACTTACGAGAGAAATCATCAACAAAAATCACATAATACCTGTGTTTTGCTGTCGAAGCAACTGAGAAAGGTCCATACACGTCTGTGTGAATTCTCTCAAGGATCGTCGTGGCGCGACTATCCTTCTCGTGAAAGGTGGCTTTCACAAACTTCCCCAAAGTACACCCCTTGCACTGATCTGACTGCGCAAGTGTGCTTTTAGGAAGCCCTGTAGTGATCTGCTGCAGTATCTTCAAGCCTCCATGGTGAAGGTGACCCAATCTCCTGTGCCACAACTCGCCATCATCCCCGCTCACCAATCCTTCTGCCTTGCCTGCCATAGTTGCGCATCCATCTACATGCAACTCATAAAGGTTCCTCACTCGAACCCCTATCTTCCGGGTCTCACCAGTTGTCTTGCTGCGCAGGAAGGCCTTTCCCTCGCTGAAAACAACATCATACCCCTTGTCTTCTAACATCGCCACTGAGATGAGATTCTTCTTCAATTCTGGAACATGCATGACTTCCTTCAATACAAAGGGTTTACCAGACTCCCTCTCAAAGGAAATGGTACCGATACCGGTCGCACTGTATCTACCATCATCGCCATCTCGATGTGCACTCCAAGATCTTTGTCCTTTAGATCAGAGAACAAATCTCTATCTCCCGTCATGTGAAAAGACGCACCACTGTCCAAGAACCACACTGATCCCATCACACTTGAAACCAAGCATGCGATCAATGAAAAATCAAGCTCAAACTGAGAAGCTAAGGCCTCTCCCCATGCAGATCCAGCAGCTTGCTTGTTCTTCTTCTTCTGCGGACAATTTGTGGCATAGTGTCCGTGCTGGTGACAGTGAAAACACTTCACCTTGGACATATCCTGCTTCTTGCCTTTCGTACCAGACTGAGAAGCTTTCTTGCTCTTCCCTTTCTTTGCTTTGGCAGCCAAAGCACAATTCTCTTCATCAGCTCCCTTTGACGAAGATCCGTCCCTGGTACTCCGCCTGATCTCCTCCTGCACAAGATCTGACCATAGTCTTTCCCATCCTTGCAACTTCTCCCGACCATTGACAGAGTCCTGATAGGAATTCCAACTCTTCGGAAGACCAAGGAGAGCCAAGCTCACCAAGTCCTCATCATCGACAGTAACCCCCACACTTCCCAGCTCATCTCGACACTGAGTGAACTTCGTTAGATACTTGGGAATACTGTCACCCTTCTCGCATTTGATGTTTCTGAGTTTATCTTTGAGCACCAGCTTCCTCTGATCGCTCTTGCTTTGGAATAATTCTGTTAATGATTTCCACATCAAATATGGAGTAGCCTTTGCATGGAGGCTGGACACAATGTGATCCTTCACGCCCTCCAACAGAATCCTTCGACATTTTGTGATCTTCTTTTGCTAAGCATCAACTTGAGTAGCATCAGTAGGCTTTGGGATATCCGTATCTATGAACTCCTTCAACCCGTTATCATCCAATACTGCCTCCATCCTGTCCTTCCATGCAATATAGTTTGAGCTGCCCTCAAGAGCATACTCCAATCGCAATCCATTCAAAGACATTGCTACGTTCTCACCAAGAAAACCACTGCTGCAAATTCGAATTCCACCAGCAACCAACTCAACCGCCTCGGATCTAAGATTCGTGAGAACACAATATCTCTCGTACAAAGATTGACTGTATGGGCTTTGACCGGATATTTCACCTTCCAAAGGAAGGATGAATCCAGAGGCTACCTGGCCCGATTCTAGGCTCTGCCTAGAGAAATAGAATGTAAACACTTCCTGAATAGTAGATCTGATGATCAACAGCTTTGATACCATGTAGAAATTTTGAATAATTTAACACATATTCAATGGAGATTATCCTGATCATGTACTATTGCGGAAAACATACAACAATACATAAGCTCCTCTACGTTGATCATCAATATAGCAGCATCAATAACAATAAAACATCAAGAGCATTCACACATTAACACAGTATGTATCCCGGGGAAAGCATCTCGCTAAAAACCCCAACTATCTGTATATTAAAGATTGAGTCATGTAACATTACACAGCATAATACTTCTCACAAGTATCTCCACCTCTGTTACACACAATACAGCTCAGATCTGAATCAATCACTGGCTCAAATCTCCTTCGCTGCTTGCCTGCCTCGCTGCTCAATACCTGAAGAACTGATGATAATACCAAGGCAGCCACGTCTTTCCTTGGCTAAATCACGTATTTCCAAGCTACAATATGGGCAAAATCATTGGCATACTCAATCCCCCTGATTTGTGCAAGATCTGGTGCACAACTATAGTCACAACTGATAGCAATCTGATTCTCTAACACCTGTCCCTGCTGAACTGAACATGCACTGACATGCAACTGAGTTAACTGATGTATTCATTAGTTGTATTATGAGTTAATAACTTGTGAATTAATTAATAACTAATTCGCCCAACTCATCTCTAGTCTATTTGCCAGTTAGACTAAATACACCCAGTTTAACAAAGCTAAACTGAACACAACTCCATCAACTGCACCTCCAGTCCACTAAACTCAACTCACTTGAGTTCTAACTGAAGTCATGCATGCAACAACTCAACTGACTCATAAGAAAAGCGTATTTCCTTCTGACAGCTGCATGTGCCACCTCCGTAGCTCATCCTGAAGTGCTCCAAGAGAATAAGACAAAGTTTATAGTCTAAATATTATTATGAGCTAATAATATTTGACTGTTCTATATTTAGACTGAGCAGTCACTCCGCTGTGGTCTAAAAATAGAAGTCCATCTATTTTTTCCGACTTGATCAATCATCCATAAACAACAACCTGCAATCCATAGACATGATCCATATGTCTAAAAATAGACATAGTCTAAAAATAGACTTGCGCCAAAAATAGCCTGCGGGCCCACTTAGTGAAGGCGACTCTTTTCACTAAGCTCCATCATCTTGTTGCAATATCAACACCTACGTTGTCTACATATAGAAGATTCCTTCTTGAAACACTTGTTGAGCGTGACATTGGAGCATAGAGGAGTTGCCATGTGTTGTTAAATTCTCCTCTTGTTTGTTTGTAGTCGTAAATTATACCCTTTGAATGTTCGGGAAAATGTTTAACAAAGACTTATACTACATTCTAATTACATTTCCTACGGGAACAATTTTGTCAAGTTGTATCAAACGTGACCCCCATTTTTGGGCCATTTGTGCCTAATTGAAATGAAAATATCATGTAGTTTTGATGTTGGAAATAGACATGAGCAATGGAAAGCATGAGAATTCCATGTTATTGTTCAAGTCTAGCCACGTTTTTTATGTCGTTCCTAATGAAGAGTCAAAATAATTTGAAACATTTTGTTGGATGAAGTTGTTGTTGTACAAGCCATTTCGTGACATTTCTTTGTATACTGGGATCACAAGAGAAACAAACATTGAAAAATAAAGGATTTTCATATATAATGTGTCGCATGTTGATCACAATCCTTTGTAAAATGAAAATAATGAAGAAGACATTGAACCCCTTGTACATAAGGAAAATGTTGATCGAAATTTAGAAGAGGAAAATGTTTTATTGAATTATTCCCCCTAATAATGTGGATATTTTAGATATTCAACACTTTGGTAGAAGGGACTTTGATATTCACCATAATTAGTAGGAGACAATGTTATTAGATGAAATTATTGAACAAGAAATCCATTTTATAGAAGATGCAAAGTCTTTCAGTGTTCCTAGTATGAATTTGGTTGGGGAGACAATTGTTGGAAAATGTGTTCTGATACCAATTGTTGTAAACCTTTGATCACTATTGAGGGGAGCGGGGTGGCTGAATCAGTTGTCTGATCTATATACGATCTTTTCCTTTTATTAACTTTATTGAATGACACAATTATTATTGAATCAACTCATAATATGTTAGCATCATATGAGTAAACAATAAAAATATAAACATATAAGAAGCATATACTAAAATAAAACCATCAAAGCGTGACCACAAAAATCATCATCACACATGAGACACAATATTTCTGGTGGAAACCCTTTCGGGAGAAAAACCACTCTTATTGCTGTTGCTCTGCTATGAATTTCTATTATGTCAAGAAATTGATATTTTACATAGTGTGTTGACTCCCATCAACATGGAGACTCAAGCTCATATACAAATGCCAACTCTGATCAGCTAGGAAACTCGATACAACTGGTCAGCTAGAAGACTTTGTTCTCTACGGATCTATGGGCTACCATCTACTGAAGGTCACCATAACCAATGATCCTTACCCATTTACCCTTGAACTATCAATCAAATCTATAGGCTTCAATATGCTAGTCACCACCATGACCAATGAGCCTCGCACAATTTCTGTTGAACTATCTAAGCACTATTGGATGAGAAACATGTTCCTTTGTTGAAGCTTCATTATCCCTCCTCCTCTCGCATGAAGTCATTACTCCTCTACCAGTATGCAGACCTCCTTTCATTTATTTTCAAATTAGATCCCAAGACGCTCTGATAAACCATAAATCAACTCTACATACATGCTCTTAGAAGCAAAATCTCATCATCATATTAACATAAAACAAATGAAAAAAAATATGTGCTTTCCAATAGAAAAAGTGTGGCCACACAAATCTGATATCAAACCCTCACATCAGAATGTAACTATTGTATACTAAAATTAGCAACATACAAAACTAAGTATGTGCACCAAAATTAATAGAATCTCCTAAAAAAACAAGTCTGAGAGTCTCCATAAAAAACTATCCAACAACATATAACACTCTCCAATCATTCTCTACACTAGCAGCTCCAATTCTGATGTATTCTACAACATGCTTCAAATCTGCTCATTATTCAACCATTATCACTCATGTACTAAAGAAATCTAAGCTCTACTCAATTTTTGAAGCATAAACTCCTTCTCTAATACCTTCTCACTCTCATACATACATCCTCAACTCAATCAACTCATAATCAACCATTACATAGCTCGAAGATCAAGTATATAGAACCTGTAGGGCGAATTTGAGCTTTGGGCTAGGGTCAAAAGTTTAAAAATTGGACCAAATAAATCCACTAAGGTCACTACTAGTGCACTAAATGAATTCACATCATGAGAGGACCTTTTAAAACCATTCTTAACTTTTTCAACCAATTGTAGAAGCCTTTGGGAATTTCCAAGCTAATTTCCTTTCGAACGGATCTAGGAATGTAGAGGAAATCTCATGAAAACCCTCATTCACATTATTGACACTTTCTAAACTTGAATGGTGCTATAACCACTCTCTTGAGCTTTCCTCCATGCGACGGAGCATCACAACCACTCACATAGCCCTCTGTGCATGTGACTAGGGCTTAGGCTTTGTAAAAACATCAATTCTTTAGTCTAGAAACTATGCCACCTATTGGATCAACTTCCCCTGCATTTATACTAGCTTCCAAATGTCTAGCATGGTCCATGGTGCATATCAAAATAGACCAAAAAAGCCTCCAAAGTTTCGCTACCAAGTTGACTTAGAAGGGCCAACAAACAAGGTTGGCAAGTGTGTCAATAAGTCCTCCACTCTCCATCACACCTATAAACAACTACAACACATTTGAAGCAACTCTGGAACCTATGCAGCACCATCATCAAGCCATCATATCACTAAAAAAAGTCTCCTCATAGGCATAGACATGGATACCTAATGAAGACTGAGTTGACAACTCAACTAGCATGTTGTGAACGATCTCCATCACATGTAGATCTAATCATCACCAGTAGAAGCCTCCTCTACCTATAGAAGCATCAACAGACCATCATGACATGTCCATCAATGCACATTCCAACACATGTCAAATCCTCCAAGACCATCTTTCTACCATCAAGCCCATCAATGCCAACACATACAGAAACACACCATGGTCCATCAATCTACATCATCATGAGTTTGACATAAGTGAATGGCCTCTAGAGTTGACATGAATGCCAACACAACCATCTCACTATCTATACATCAATTCCAACATATAGGACCACCATGTCAGCATCCATGATACATGCATATGACGAGTATGATCATGACCATGACCTTGTTGACATCAATTCCAACGCAATAATTCCAACAAAATCCCCCTTTGGCATTGATTTCAACATCATCAACATGTGAGGCTGATTTCTATCCATACAAATTTTCTCTAAATTCTCTCCCCCTTTGACATCAACAGAAAAGGGTAAAATCCATATGAATATGTAGCAAGAATTGAAGCACAAAAACCGGAATAATACATCTCTACATGGATGAAATATAATGCATCAAATAATCATCCATGTATCAATATAAACAACAAGCAACATAATATCCAATCACCATTCAAAGCATAATACCAACCAACAAGTACTAGTAATAAGCAACAACATGGAAACATAAGGAAACCATCATCAGCATATGAAACATCATCTAATAACAATAATGAACAATATCAAGTATATGCATCAAACAAGCATATTCATCATCCAACACTCCTATCCATAACAACAGCATATGAGGAAACCACACACAATCTCCCCCATAACTACATAGCAAAAACTAATCTAACATCTCATCACATGAGGCCAAAAACCCCCTGTCATATCATAATATGATGCATAGCATGAACATCTCCAAGCGAATCATAATGCCAACAATATATGGTTGAAGTAATAAGATAAAATAGTGTTCCCCCTTAGTAGTTGGCATCTCCAAGCTATAGAGATATCAACTGTTGGGCTGAAATTATTGCTTCCATTGCAAACAATGCTTCCTTTGACAAATAGAAGCACCGTACAAACTGTAACTACACGTGACCATGACTCATATGACATATACAATGAGACATACATGGTTGTAGTAGCGATACAAGACCACATAAATGAAAATTTCATGACCTCATGACTCATGGTTATATGACCCAGTGATAGTACAACACAAATACATAGCTCCATGAGCATATTACATGACTACATCAATAAACATACATAGTTGGTATGCTCATCTCCTATGGACCAATGACTCAAAAACATGATACATCATAACTATTACATCATCATTAGCCCATAAATATGACTCCATATCACGCTTCCATAACAATCCTATAACTATGATAACTCATCATACTATTCAATAGACTCAATACCAATACATAATGATGAAATAATAGAAAATACATGGTTGTAGTAAGCATCATACAACATCTCATACATGGCTAGTCCATGTCACATGTCATCACAATACATCCTAGAGTCTTAATCTCAATCTATCCATGTGATCTGTGTTGATATGGCAATAAGAATATTCCAATATAATTCATCCTTGAATTAAAAACGAATTTAGTCTTAACAGCTACTTGGAAATAATTAATTAATTAATTTTAAATTAATTAGTTGGAGAAATTCAATTTAGAAGTCTTTTTGAAGTCGTGCAAGAGTTATCCCTTAAATTAAGGAGATAAGATTGAGTTATATTTGAGTTTTAATTAGTTAACTCAGTTTACTGAGTTAAGTCTAGTTAAATTAGTTCCAAACTATTTGAAGAACTAATAGAGAGTTAACAGTCATTTGATTCATGCATGCACTCAACTAGTGCTACTCTGGTTAACCGAAGATTCCCTCATCAAAAAGTCATGAATGTCCATTCTGAGAGACCTAGTTGAGATTAATGTCAAGAACAATGTACTATCAGTTGCATGTGTTTTCTTATAAAGAAAACTTATGCATGTAGTCAAGGCATCATCCTTGAGGATTGCGCAGTTTTGAAGGAAGATCATCCACTTGGTAACAGGGAAATCATCCACAAGGAACAACGCGAGGAAATAGGAGCTTGAAGGGTAGAGACAAAGGCTGGAGAGAAGCCAAGATTGCCTGTGAGCATCTATGAGGATTGTACTGAGAGCTGGCTAGCTGTGAGAGATAAGGATTTTTATAATTCCTATGTATTTCCACCTATATGATAATACAATAGTTTGGTGTTTTTAGCTGAGGCTTTCCCCAAAGTATTTTCATGTGTATTGTGCCATTGCTTCTTCTTCTTCTATTTATATTGTTCAATTCAGTCTTTAAGCTTCCACAAATTGATAGTAGAATTAGGTTATAGCATTCTGCTTTGATTTATATTGCATTATCGGGTTAACCTACCATCAGATTTTCTACATGGTATCAGAACTGTGAACAATATATTTAGAAGAGAATTCAAAGTTTGAATTTCAGGGTTGCAGGTCCAAATCAAATTCATATCATGCTTCAAGGTTGGCCAATGGCGTTCTATGGCTTGAGACTTAAGTATGCCTTGTAAGGTAGCTCAAATTACATAGCATGGAAAGATAGAATGGAGGCTATACTAGAAGACAATGGCTTGAAGGAATTCATTGATCAAGAAATCCCAAAGCTAGCTTCAACTAATGCACAGGAGTTGGTTGAGTGGAAGAAGTGTGTGGCGAAGATGGGACTGATCATCCTTGAGGGAGTTTGAGACCATATTATCTTGAGTCTCCATGGGAAGGATACTCCATTTTCAATGTGGAAGACATTGAAGGACCTCTACCAGAACAGTAGCAACCAGAGGAAATCGGCGCTTAAGGATAAGCTTCGAAGAATCAAGATGGAAAAGGGCGATACTATTTCCACATATCTGAACAAGCTCACCACCTCCAGAGATGATCTTGGCAGTGTGGGAATAACTACTGTCGATGATGATATGGTGAGCCTCGCTATCCTTGGCCTTCGAAAGAGTTGGAATAGCTACCAGGACTCTATGAATGGAAGGGAGAAACTGCTAGATTGGGAATGACTATCATTGGATCTTATGCAGGAGGAGATCAGGAGAAGAACACGAGATGGTTCTTCATCCAATAATGATGATGAAAAAAATTTGGCCTTAGCAAATAAGGCAAAGAAAGAGAAGGGGAAGGCTTCCCATTTCAAATCAAATTCTTCTCATGGGGGGAAGAAGGGTGACATGTCTAAAGTAATATGCTTTAGTTGTCACAAGATGGGACATTATGCAACTAATTTCCCATCGAAGAAGTCCAAAAAGGGATCCTCGGAAGGATCGGAAGGTGAGGCATTAGCCTCTCAGTTAGAAATGGACTTTACCATCATCGCATGCATGATGTCATCGATGATGGGTTGTGCCTGGTATCTTGACAGTGGAGCCTCATTCCACATGAATGGTGATAAAAATTTATTCAGTGCCTTGGAGGAGAAAGACCTCAAGATGCACATAGAGATGGGTGACAATGGAAGGTATAATGTTTCAAAAGTGGGCACGGTTTCTTTTCATAGGGAGCATGGAGCTCCTCTCACCTTGACAGATGTGATGTATATGCCTAGATTGAAGAAGAACTTGGTATCGGTCGCTATGTTGGGGGACAAAGGCTACGATGTTGTCTTCAGTAAAGGAGAGGCATTCCTAAGACACATAGCCACGGGTCAGACCAAGAGGATAGGAATTCGGGTGAAGAATCTCTATAAACTAGAGGTAGATGATTGTGCAGCATTGAGTACGAAAGTAGAATTGGTGCAAAGCCAAGACATTGGCAAGTTTTGGCACAGGTGGTTGGGCCATTTGCATCATGGGGCTTTGAAGATAATGCAACAGATATCTACAAAACTTCCCAAAGGTAAACTTGAGCAAGTTAACACATGCAAAGGTTGTACCTTGGGAAAGTACACCAAGTCTTCCTTACATGATCGAGACAGTCAAGCAGAGGCTATCTTAGAGCAAGTTCATACTGATTTGTGTCGACCATTCTCAATGGCATCCACAATGAAGCAAATGTATGATGTGATTTTCATTAATGACTATTTTCCAGGAGTGGAGACATCCACTCAAGCAAAGTCTTCTAGAGATGGATGAAATCGCCCAAGAGAAACTAACAGATTGCTGGAGGATGTGAGAGAGAATGTGGGAGCAAACAGAGGAGGTCACCTAAGAGGTACACTGGATACATGTCCCTTGTTGGGGAATGTGTTGAGACTGAGCCATCTTCCTTTGAGGAAGCAGTGTAGTAGCCGATTTGGGTTGATGCTATAGTGGAGGAGTATGACTCCATAGTTCGTAACAGTGTTTTGGACATGGTTCCAAGACCAGAGAACAAGTTAGTTGTAAGTTCCCGTTGGCTTTACAAGGTAAAGCAAGCTGCTGATGATAGTGTGGAGAAGCATAAGGCAAGATTTGTTGCCCGTGGCTTTTCACAGGTCGAGGGGATTGACTATGATGAGACTTTTGCTCCTATCACAAGATACTCATCTATCAGATCTACGTTGGCACTATCAACACAGATGGGTTGGAAGATCCATCAGATGGATGTGAAGACTGCATTCCTCAATGGATAGATTGAGGAAGAGGTGTATATAGAATAGCCGAAAGGTTTTGAGACCTTCGATCGTGAGTCGCATGTGTGCCAACTCAAGAGAGCATTGTACAGGCTAAAGCAAGCACCTCGTGCTTGGTACACTAGGATAGACAACTACTTCACCAGGTTGGGCTTCACCAAGGCTGAAGCAAATGTGAACTTGTACCACATCGTGGTGAAAGGTAAGATGTTGATCATCGAACTTTATGTTAATGATCTCATATTGATTGGTGATGATCAGTTGATTGTGTCTTGCAAGGAGGAACTTGCAAGAGAATTCGAGATGAAAGACATGGGTCTCATGCATTACTTCCTTGGCATGGAAGTGTGGCAGAAGAATGGGGATTTGTTTGTGTCTCAAGGCAAGTATGCCAACGAGATACTTAGGAGATTCCACATGGAGGAGTGCAAGCCCATGCAGACTCCTCTAGCAGGTAAGCAGAGAAAGAAGGGTGTTACTTCAGGGGAAGTGGTAGAGGCTATTGTGTACAGACAACTTGTGGGTTCACTAATGTACTTAGTGGACACATGACTAGATTTGTGCTATGCAGCAAACCAGCTGAGTGATGCAGGAGCATGAGACTTGGAGGGAAAAGACTTCAAACTTATCCCAAAAATACAAAAAAATCTACAAGCAAAGGAGTTGGATCCTTTAGCCATCAATTTCCATGTTTTTCTAGTTTACCATAGGGATAGAATCTTGGGATAAATCATGATGTAATAAATGTTAAATAATTAAATTGTAGTGGAGGTTCTTGAGGAGAATACCTCGTTGAAGAGATAGGAATAGTTAGCATAGTGGAGGTTCTCGAGGTGGATGTCTCGCAGAACTGATAGTTGTATTAAATTAAGCCCCTGTTTTGGGATCTGGTTATTAATACAAACCAATATATATGTAATTTGGATGCTATTGTAATAGTATTTTGACCGCATGCTTTTATCGCATATTTCTCAAAGGAAGAGTGAATTTCTTTATGTATTGGCCAATCATGGAGGTGAGGTGACCTCCAAACCCTTTCTGTGCATCTGAACTTATGTTTGTCTGTTAAATTGGTGTTTATGCGAATTTTGGCTTCACGTAGCGTTATCTGTTAAGATTTTCTAAACAGTGGTTCGACTTTGCTTCCAACTAATACCTTGGTTAAAATCTGTTGGAGTGTTTTTCCTATGTATCGACGTGCTTTGTTTCCATTTTATGCGTCGTTTAGTCCCGCAAGCCAAATTCTGGGTTACACTAAGAAACCATGAAAAACCTTAGTCCGAATTGAGAATCCAGACTTGAAATCTTATTAAGGGTGGTCGATACCATTATCGGGTCTGTAACCAATATCTCATCGCTGTGTTGGAGCCCTTTGAAATGCCAAAGTTTGAAGTGTGAGTTTTAGATCCGAAACTGTATAAGGGAGGCTTAATAACCTATCGGGTCCGCGAAGTTATCGCATCGCAAGCGGAGGAGTCTGGAATTGGAATGCTAAAAACCCTGACTATGATTGTTGATAACACTACAGTGTTATCACATCGGAAAAGGGCCGTTTTGTTATTGTCCCACTCCATGTGGAACTACCGATAGTGACCGCTGATAGTGTTATTACATTTTATGTGATAACACCCCGCCGATTGTGCAATTGCGTGTTAAGCATCCCTTTGGAAAAAGCCTGCTGATATTGTATTTTCATGTCTAATAACACTACGACAATTAAACTCGTCAATAGTGTATTTCCATGAATAATCACATTATGGCCATTTGAAGTCGTTGATACTGTATTTTATGAATAATTGCGATAATTCCATTTAAAAACCCGCTGATAGTGTATTTCATAATTCTCATGGAATTATAGCTCTGATAGAGGAAAAGAGGCTCTGTGGTGTAAATTGTTCCCAATAACAAGGGTTGGGGTGATTAAAGGGAAAAGAGTGGTGATAGCGGCCAAAAGGGAAAATTATGAAACAACTAGTCTAGGAATAGATGACTGATACTCCAGTTAGGACAGAAGAAGGGTTTCAACCAGAATTAGAATAAATTGTATCAGGATTGGGGCATTTGTCTATATCGCCTGCACCTAGGCCATCATTAGTGGTATCAGAACAACCTTTTGACACTTAAATGAATCTCAGAAGAAAAAGAAGGAAACTTAAAATGGCTTTTAGAGCTTTAAGAGGATGTGGTAGAAGAGGACAACCAGTTGCAAATGTTGAAGTGATGCAAGTTGTGCAACAGATGTAAGCTAGAATGGAAGCATTAATAGTAGCGAGAAATATGGATGATGGGGATGTTAGTGAGCCTGAGGTTGAAGCTGAAGGAGAGCAGGAAGTTGTAGCAATTACTCCTGAGATGAGATTCTTCTAGTCAGTGTTGAGATCCACAGCTAGGCCAAACACTGAGGTTTCAATATATGAAGAAGGACTGAATCCAGAGGAATTAATAGACTAGATTAATGGCATGGAGAAATTCTTTGACTATGAAAAAGTAGAAGATGAGAAGAAAGTAAAGTTTGTTGTCACCAAGTTGAAAGGACATGCAACACTTTGGTGGGATGGAGTGTAGGCAAAAAGAAGGAGACTTGGGAAGAAAACTATCAAAAATTGGAATAGGATGGTATCAAAGCTAAGAGGTAAGTTTCTACGAAGTAATTATCAGCAAACCTTGTTTAGACATATGAAAAATCTTAGAGAAAGGTTTATGACAGTGAAAGAATACACAAAGGAATTCTATAAGGTAAGCATAAGAGCTGGACAAACTCAGGATATAGATGAGAAGGTGGCTAGATATGTGAATGGTCTTAGGATGGACATTCAAGATGAGATAAGTATACTCTCTCCTAAAACAATAGAAGAAGCTTATTAGATTGTACTGAGAGCTAAATAAAAACTCATAAGGAAGTAGTCTTCCAGAGGAAGAGGTACTTTCCAAGGGAAAGGAAGCCAAGGTGGTAGAGGAAGATCTATAACACCTAAAGATGAAGCTACAGTAGCTCAAACCAGCATGCACCGACAGGAGGTGATGCAAGTGGCACAGGGAGTTTTTCTAGAGGAAGAAGAGGCAGACGCAGAGGAAGAGAAGTAAGATGTTATATATGTAACAAACTGGGACACAGAGCTTTTGAGTGCCCAGAGAATGCATGAACAAGAGAGAGGAATGCAATTGTTGCTCAATTTGAGGGAGAAGAAACAACAACAACAGTTTACAAAAGAAGAAAATATACCAGAGAGAGAAGAATCTTTGGTAATCAATAAAGTTTTTCTTAAGTCAGCAAAGGAGATAGTTGAACCATCACAAAGAAAGACTTTGTTCAAGACAGTGTGTAAGGTTCAAGGGAAATGTTGTCAAATGATCATTGATAGTGGCAACACTGATAATTTGGTCTCTACTGAAGTGGTGGAGAAATTGAAGCTGAAGACAATGACACATCCAACACCTTACAAGGTGTCATGATTACAAAAGGGACATCAGCTATTAGTGAATGAATAGTGTGAAGTGGAGTTGCAGTTGGGCAAATACAAGGAAAAAATCGTATGTGATGTGATGCCTATGGATGTGTGTCACATATTGCTTGGAAGACCTTGGCAATATGATAGAGGAGCTATGCATGATGGGAAAACAAACACCTACAAGTTTGCTAAAGATGGTATCAATCATATCTTGCTGCCTATGAAAGAAGAAGATGCATCAGGAAAGAAGACTGATCCAAAAACTATGTTACTTGGAGGAAACGAATACTTGCAGCAAATTGAGGAGAATGAGGTAAATTTTGATGTAATTTGCAAGCCCAAGATAATAATGACTTCTACTAAAGTTTTTGATTTACCCATTGAAATTCAAGAAACGTTGGACAACTATCATGATATCATTTTTGATGATTTTCCTAATGAGTTACTACCCATTAGAAGAATCAGCCAGCATATAGATTTGATTCCTGGAGAAAATCTACCTAAAAAAGCAGCTTATAGAATGACTCCTACAGAAAATAAAGAGGTTAGATAGCGGGTTTAGGAACTGCTTGACAAAGGAATAATCAGAGAAAGCTTGAGTCCTTGTGCAGTACCAACAGTGTTGAGTCCAAAGAAAGACGGAAGTTGGAGAATGTGTATTGATTTAAGAACCATCAATAAAATCACAATCAGGTACAAATTTCCTTTACCTAAAACTGAAGATTTAATGGATTGCTTGAGTGGGGCAAAGTATTTTACAAAACTAGATCTTAAGAGTGGGTATCATTAGATAAGGATAAGAGAAGGGGATGATTGGAAAACTACCTTTAAGACAAATGACGGATTGTATGAGTGGAGAGTAATTCCTTTTGGGTTGTCAAATGAAAAAAGTACATTTATGAGACTTATGAATGAAGCTCTTAAAGAATTTATTGGTAAATTTGTAATAGTGTATCTGGATGATATATTAGTTTACAGCAGGTCTAAAGAGGAGCACATAAGACATCTGAATTATGTCTTACAAAGGCTACAGCAAGAGGAGTTAGTGTATTTGGGTTTTGTTATTTCTGCTGAAGGATTGAAGATGGATCCAGAGAAGATCAAGGCAATAATGGAGTGGCCTTCACCTAAAAGTGTTTTTGAGGTAAGAGGATTCCATGGTCTTGCTAGTTTTTATAGCAAATTCATAAAGAATTTTAGTAAGATAAATGCTCCTATTATTGAGACCATAAATAAGGATAAACAACCATTTATATGGACTACTGAAGTGGAAAAGAATTTTCAGCTGTTGAAGAAGAACATCACTGAAAAACCTATTTTGGTTCTACCTAATTTTAGTAAGCCTTTCCAAGTGAAGTGTGATGCCAGCAGAGAAGCTATTGCAGGTGTATTAAGTCAGGAAGACAAACCTATAGCTTATTTTAGTGAAAATTTGAATGATTCAAAGAAGAAGTATTCCTCTTATGATAAAGAGTTCTATACAGTTGTGCAGTCATTGAAGAAGTGGAGACATTATCTGATGTCAAAGGAGTTCATACTTTATTTATATAACCATGCACTACATTATATTATGTAGCAACCAAAGCTTAGCCAGAAACATGCTAAATGGGTAGACTCTCTTCAAGGTTTCCATTTTGTCTTGAAGCACAGTAATGGCCAATCAAACAAATTTGCAGATGCCTTAAGTAGGAGAAATGTATTACTTCAAGAGAGTCAAATTCAAGTGTTGGGTTTTGATTTCCTTAAAGAATTGTATGAGACAGATTCAAATTTTAAAAAGGCATTTGAAGCTTGTAAGAATCCTGCTTTGATGGATAGGAGTAAACGGTTGGATTATTTCTTACAAGTTGGACTGTTCCTTAAAACGAATCAGCTGTGCATACCAAACTGTTCTATGAGGGGGAACTTAATCAAAGAGAAACATAATGGTGGACTTGTAGGACATTTTGGTAAAGAGAATAATTATGAATAGTTGAATAGATTTTATTTCTGGCCGAAAATGAGGTTTGAAGTGGAAAAGTATGTGAAAATTTGTAAAATTTGTCAATATGCAAAGGGAAGAAGCCAAAACACAGGTTTGTATGTTCCATTTCCAATTCCAGATAGGCCTTGGGATATGGTAATTATGGATTTTATTTTGGGCTTACCAAATACTCAAAGAGGAAATGATTCAATTTTTGTTGTAGTAGACAGATTTTCAAAAATGTCACATTTTATTCCATGTTATAAAACTAGTGATGCTACTCACATTGCTAAATTGTTTTTCAAGTAGATTGTAAGATTTCATGGGTTGCCTAAGAGTATTGTCTCAAACAGGGATTCCAAATTTGTTGGACATTTCTGGAGGACACTATGGAAGAAGTTGGGAACTAAACTAACTTTCATTTATGCCTATCATCCACAAACTGATGGATAGACTGAAGTAGTGAACGGGAGTTTGGGCAATCCTTTAAGGAGTCTTACTACAGAAGAACCAAAACAGTGGGAACAAGTGTTGGAATAACCTAAATATGCATATAATGACTCACCTAATAGGAGTACAAGACAGATTCCATTCCATATTATTTATGGAATTCATCCAAGAGGAGTATCTGAGTTAAGAAACTTGGGAAAAGATAAGATGAGAAGTGCAGAGGGAGAAGATTTTGCTTCGGAAATGCAAGAAATACATGAGCAAGTGAAACAATAGCTACATGATAGCAACATCGAGTACGAAACTAGAGCAAACATGAAAAAAAGAGAGGTGAACTTTGAAGTTGGAGATTTGGTTTTAGCACACCTAAGAAAGGAAAGATTTCCAAAGAGGGAGTATAACAAATTGAAGTTCAAGAAAATTGGACCATGGAGAGTATCAAGGAAGTTTTCTGCAAATGCATATGAGATTGAATTACCCCCTAATGTTGGAATATCTCCAATTTTCAATGTTGCTGACCTGTACAAGTATGAAGGTGAAACTACAGATAATACAGAAGAAGATCAAGAGACACAAGAAATTGACTGGGTAAAATAGTTACCTACAACAAAAGCATTACATCTAGAAAGTACTTTGGACAAGAAAGTGTTCAAGAAAACCAGAGGACAGGAGTACTTTCAATATTTGGTCAAATGGAAGGATAAGCAAATTGTTGAAGCTACTTGGGTAACAGAAAGCATACTACAGAAGCTGTGCAGTTATGTAGAAGAGCTCATGGACAAGAGCCCATGAAGAATTTTGTCCTCAAGAGTCTGATGTAGGAGCATGAGACTTGCAGATAAAATACTTCAAACTCATCTCATAAATACAAAAAAAATATACAATCGAAGGAATGGGATCCCTCACCCATCAATTTCCATGTTTTTCTAGTTTAGCATTGAGATAGATGTTGGCATTATGATTCTAGTTTGGCTCTATGGTACAGGTGTTGTATTTGATGACAACTCACTCTAATGGCAGATCTCTGTTCACACACTCAAAATCATTGAAAATAAGATACCCACAAGTAATCCTAGCAGAATTTGCGAACCCGCAGGTACGTCGACCAAGGAGTGCGGACATACACGCAGATACTCCGTTCAGAAGGTGCGGACCCCAGTTTCACTCTCTCCAATGCATAAAAGCTCATGCACGTGGGAATCTTCATGAATGGTTCATGGTATTAGTCCGATAGTTTTTGATCCTATGGTTTTGGTCTGTGGTATTGCATCCAAAAGTATTGATTCCAAGTATTGGGTTCATGGTATTGTGTTATTATGGTTTTGGACCATGGTATTGTGAAAGGCTTACCTATAAAAAGGAAAGGAGATCACTTGGCGAGGGATGTGTGAAATGGGAATATCTTAAGATCTGAAATTTTTGGTGATTGGTTTTAAAAGCTAGATCTAAATCAAGGAGAAAACTTAAGGCGAATCTATTGATAAGTCGTGATCTCTCGGGCACAAGGACAGATCTATGGATCTGACTAATTGTGGCACATTGTAGGACTGTTAATTTGGCCCTAATCTGAAGTACACAGGCGATCCACGACGTGAGTGTGGGGGTACGCAACGTAGAAGAAGGCACAATGCAGGGGTACGCAGCACAACAGAGGGCGCAGTGAGAGGTACACAGCGAAGAAGAAGGTGCAAAGCATGGAGTACTCAGAGAAGCAGAAGGCATAGAGTGAGGTACGCAGCACAGAAGAAGACATAGTGTGGAGGTACGCTGACAGATAGACTGTTCAGGTGCAGATCTGAGAAGTACGCAGAGCACAAGAAAGTTCAGGTGCGGATCTACGCAGTTTAGACACAGAAGAGTTGCGGATATCCGCAGGTTTATATTGGTCAAGTTGCAGACTTTTCTTTGAAGTATTTGTTAGCTGCCTTTATCTATTTGCTGCAATGTTCTGGGTTTAGTTTACTGGTATTTCCTTTCTGTTTACAACATTCTGAGAAATTGGGTGATTGATTTGTAGATTGAATAAGGAGTTTGGTTGATTCATATGTACTTGTTGATTATTTGATGTCCATGGTGTTAGCGCTTGAAATTTCACCTCAGGCTGAGACAGGTAAACCTCAAGGCTACATCAAACCATTTAGCCTCGTAGCTAGCCCTACGGGGCAGGAGAAGGCTCTCTCCAGTCTATCTCGTAAAATCTCCAATAGATGAGAAGACCAATAAGGTAACACTGATATTAGGCTAGTAAACTGATCAGAAAGACTGATTTTGGGGTTTTTGGGTTTTTGTTGGCAAATTGAGGAGAGGGCAATTTGGGTGCGGGGATTGGACACAGTTTCTGTAGGGGGTTCTTTGGGGCGAAGTAGGAGATAGTATTGATGCCTTTAATTGAAGTGGATGATCAGGAATGAAAGAAAGAGAGCTAAAGAGAGCAAACAATAACTTTGAATTCTCTTTAGACAATAGAAAACATTGAAATTAAACAAACTTAAAAGCAGAGCATGGCAAGCATGAATTCTTACTTTAACACTTCATTTGTTTAATGTGCAGAAGTAAAGAAAGGAAATGAATTACATAACAAAAATTACAAGAACATTGAGAAACACACCATCAACACATGAGTCCACAAGAATCCCAAAGAGGACTGCAAAACCCTGGTCTTCCTTAGCCAAAAATTGCAGAGATACAGTGAAATAATACAATCATAGCTTCTCCCTCAAGAGTCCAACCTTCCAACCTCTGAAAATGACTAAGAAAATACATAATATAGGCAAGCTAACACCTTTCCTTGCCTCTAGGGGTCGAGCTCACTATCTTAGGAGCTGTTTCAACCATTTCCAAACTGATCACTAAAATCTAGGCAGTCAAAACAACTTGCCTCTATAAGCTAGGAAACCAATTCATTCATTTAATTTTTCCCTATCTCATGAATGAATCTTCTAGAAGAGATAAAAAGTGTCAAAATATCATAAAATTACATCATTTACATCAAGGAGGATCATCATTCACCTCAAAAAGTCAAACTGAGTCAAATCTGCGTTTTTTGGGCTGTACAGTGCATTTCTGGACAATTCTGCCTGACGGGTCGCGCCTCCTTGCATGACGGGTCACGCCCCTTTGGAGCCATGTTTGGGGCACTTTCAGGTGGCCAAATTGAGAAAAGGTGGGCTTGTTGGAAAGCTCTATGAGTCTACTTTCCAACCCAACTGGAATTTTTGAATTTGGAGTTCATTTTCCCTGTCAAAAATCAATTCTCCCAAGACAGCGTTCTGCAGTTCAAAAAAGTGGCAGAAAGTCATTTTTTGCTTTTTTTTGACTTTCTGGAGGCCCAAAACTTCACCAAATCTCTAGCCCATTGATGCACATGTGTAACTTTGCATGAAAAATCTGGAAATGCTGAGTTTTTGCAAAATGGAGTTGCCGGGATGAAGGGTCTCACGGGGGGTGAGACCCGTTAATGGGAAAAACCTGTGTTTGGCACAAAAAAAATCACAAATGACAAAAGTTTCTCCAAATTTCTTGAAATTTGGGCTGGGAGTCCCCAATCAAGTACCCTGCTCATTTAAAGAGGATTTGGCCAAAATTTGGAGTGGATCGGGCGTTTTCCTTCGTTTTTGTGCTTTGGCCAACCGTCCTTGGAGCACCTTCGTTCTCGCCGGTATTTTTGACATTTCTTTAAAACCATGACACCTGTGAAAAACGTGAAGGTGGTTTTTCTTACATGGCATGTTTTGGACAAAAACCTCTCTCAGTTTTGAAAAAATCATCTTTTATTGCTTAGAAACATCATTTTAGTGAAACTTATCCCGATGTGTGGAACAAGGGTTTTG
>APFE030103528.1:117301-163187 GCA_000404065.3 Pinus taeda | reverse complement strand
GAAAGGTCAAAAGAAGAGGATATATTCCAGGAACAAAGCCTAGATAAAGAAGAAATGAATCCGACCATATCTTGTAATACATTGCCTGGAATTACCACTCCACAAACTATCAAGATAGAAGGACAAATCAAGAAGAAAGAGGTAATAGTGTTGATTATTCAGGAAGTACCCACAATTTTATTCATTGTAAGATAGCAAAAGAATTAATTGCTTCCTATATCCAGCACCAGAGTATGGGAGAATATGTATTGACTAGCCCAATGCTTTCCATTCCAATGGGAGGTGATGATGTTGTACTAGGAGTCCAATGACTACACTCCTTGGGTACAATAGCTTTTAATTTTCAAGAACCTTTCATGATTTTTTTTGCAGAAGGAAAGGAAGTTGAATTAATGGGTATTGCAAGGAAACCAAGAAAGATAATCGGCTCTAACGGTATGACAAAGCTTCTAAAAAATCAAAAAAGAGGTGTAATTGCACAATTATTTTCACTATATGTTTCCAAATCGGAATCATCTATTTCTCCAGATCTCCAAAAAGTCTTGGACAATCATTCCAAAGTATTTGAGACTCCCAAAGGTCTCCCACCTATTCATGATCATGATCATGCTATTCATCTGATTCCAGGAAGTGTTCCTCCAAACATCAAGCTGTACAGATATCCCTATGCCCAAAAGAGCGAAATTAAACGTATGGTTGCAAAAATGCTAAAGGATGGTATAATTCAACCTAGTCAAAGTTCTTTCTCTACTCCAGTAGTATTGGTGCACAAGAAGGATGGATCATGGCGCATGTGTCCGGATTATAGGGAGCTCAACAAGCTCACTATTAAAGATAGGCTTCCCATTCCTGTCATTCATCAATTACTGGATGAATTGCATGGATCAATTTACTTCACCAAGTTGGATCTTTGTTCAGGATACCATCAAATCAAAATGAAGACTGAAGATATTCTAAAAACAGCATTTAGAACTCATGAGGGTCATTATGAATTTTTGGTCATGCATTTTTTCCTTACCAATGCACCTTCTACATTTCAATGTTTGACGAATTCCATTTTTAAACCCTTCCTTAGAAAATTTGTGTTAGTATTCTTTGATGATATACTAATCTACAACAATTCTTGGAAGGATCATGTTGAACATGTTGACAAGGTGCTACAACTATTGGAGGAGAAAAAATAATATGCAAAATATCCAAATGTTTCTTTGGAGTACAAGAGGTGGAATATCTGGGTCATATTATATCTCATGAAGGAGTTAAGGTAGACCCTAGCAAAATTAAATCCATTAAATAATGGAAAATCCCCACATCCATAAAGCATTTGTGAGGATTTCTCGGGTTGACAGGGTATTATCGCAAGTTTTTTAAGAATTATGGGAGAATGGTAGCACCTCTAACAACATTATTGAAGAAACATGCATTTTCATGGACTCCAGAAGCAACAAAGGCCTTCGAACACCTTAAAGAGGCAATGTGCCAAGCACCGATCTTAGCTACACCAGACTTCACAAAAACCTTTATTGTGGAATGTGATGCTTCAAGAAATGGAATTGGTGCTATTTTAATGCAAAATGAAATACCCGTTGCTTTCGAAAGTCGTCCAATCAAGGGAAAGTTTTTACACAAAGCTATTTATAAGAAGGAAATGTTGGCAATACTACATGCACTTAAGAAATGGCGACCCTTCCTAATGGGAAGACACTTCAAGGTAAAAACGGATCATGATAGTCTTAAATACATTTTAGAACAAAGATTATCCTCTAAAGAGCAACAAAAGTGGGTCACAAAGATGTTGGGTTATGACTTTGAAATCATCTACAAAAAAGGGAAGCAAAATGTGGTGGTAGATGCACTCCCAAGAAAGGATGAGGATGTGGAAGCATTGTTTTGTGCCATTTCTATTATCCAACCAAATTAGATAAATGAATCAAGGGAGGAATGGAAGAATGATGAAGAAGTGTGGGCACTTATTCGAAAGTTACAACAAGATTTCAGTACATCTAATACATTTAGCTGGAAAAATGATTTGTTATGGTACAAAGATCGCTTATACCTCTGTAAGAATTCCCAACTCAAACAAAATATTTTTATGGAATTGCACACTTCTCCATTAGGAGGGCACTCAAGATTTTAAAAAACTTACCACAGGGTTAATAAGGAATTTTTTTGGGATGGCCTTAAATCATATTTTCAAAAGTTTGTGGCAGAATGTTTGGTTTGCCAACAAAATAAAGTGGAAACAATTAAGACCCCGGGTCTATTACAACCTTTATCAATTCCAAGCCAACGTTGGGAGGAGGTTTCAATGGAGTTTATCATAGGTTTACCCAGGTCTGAGGGAAAAAGTGTCATCATCATGGTAGTTGATAGACTTACCAAGTATGCACACTTTTGTGCATTATCACATTCATTTAAAGCCAGTACAGTTTCTACTACATTTAGGGAAACAATTCAAAATCTACATGGAAATCCAAAGATTATTGTAAGTGACAGAGATCCCATTTTCACTGGAAATTTTTGGACAGAATTAATTACCTATCTTGGTACTGAATTAGCTCATATCTCATCTTATCATCCTCAATCTGATGGACAAACTGAGATAGTAAATAAATGTTTGGAAGGATATCTTCATTGCTTTGTATCTGATAAACAGACATAATGGGTCAAATGGTTGCCTCTGGCTGAATGGTGGTATAACACTTCCTTTCATACAACAACAAAAATGACCCCGTTTATAGCACTTTATGGATATCATCCACCATCCATCACATCATATTTAAGAGAAAATTCTAAGGTTCAAGTAGTGGAACATCACATCGAAGATCAGAAACAAGTCCTCCAACTCTTAAAGGATAACCTCGTGTTAGCATAGAATAGAATGAAACAATAGGCAGATCAACATCGTAATGAAAGAAGTTTTGATTTAGGTGATTGGGTATTCATACGGCTACAACCATATAAAAAAATGTACCTCAAGCAAGCTAAGAAGGATAATAAATTATCACCAAAGTATTATGTTCCGTACAAGGTGTTGCAAAAGATTGGTACGATGGCATACAAATTGAAGCTTCCTACAGCTTCTCGAGTGCACCCAATTTTCTATGTTTCATGTTTAAATGACAAGCTCCTAGTTCAAACAATATTGCCAAAACTTGACGAGGAAGGAAAAATTATATTGGAATTGGAAGCAGTCACAAAAATAAGAACTCTACAGCTATGAAATCAATCAATTTCAGAGTATCTCATCAAGTGGAAGAACTTATACGCTGAAGAATCCACATGGGATGATGAAAATTTTATACAAAAGCATCCATAACTACTCAAGTGTTGAGGAAAACACTTTTTTGAAGGAGAGGGGCATGTTAGGTCCCTATAATACTAGTGATTACCCCATTACTATTCTAGTTGTATCCCTTATTAATATTGTTTTGCCCCTATTGCCCCCATATTGTTATTATTGTGCCCCATAGAATCCCTCTATTGTTATTTTTGTGGCTTTATATTATTATTGTTAGTTCGGCTGGGTTATATTGTGACTCCTTAGACTCCTATATATAGAAAGGAGTTTTTGTCACTTTAATCATCCAAGAATTGTTCATTTGTGTAATGTAAAGGAGGTTGCCCCCTCAAAAAGGCTGAATTCTAAGGCGTTGAACTATCTTTTCTATATTTTTGTGAGTTGGTTTCATAACAAAACTTTGTGAAAGTTTGGTCCTTCTTCTACATGAAATAAATCTAGCATTTACAAGAATATTCATCAATGAAAATCACATAATACATGGTCCACACAAATTAGTATGAACTTGCTCTAAGATAGTCTCTTCTCGACTGTCTTGATCATGAAAGGAAGACTTGGTGTACTTTCCCAAGGTACAACCTTTGCATGTGTCAACTTGCTCAAGTTTACCTTTGGGAAGTCCTTTAGATATCTGTTGTATTATCTTCAAATCCCTGTGATGCAAATGGCCCAACCCCCTATTCCATAACTCACCAATGTCTTGGTTTTGCACCAATTTTTCTTTCGTGCTCAATGTTGCACAATCATCTACCTCTAGTTTATAAAGATTCTTCACCCGAATCCCTATCCTCTTGGTCTAACCCATGGCTATGTGTTGTAGGAATTCCTTTCCTTAAATGAAGACAACATCGTAGCCTTTGTCCTCCAACATCGTGACCGATACCAAGTTCTTCTTCATTCCAGGAACATACATCACATCTGTCAAGGTGAGAGGATCTCCATGCTCTCTCTGAAAAGAAATCGTGCCCACTCCCGAAACACTATAACTTTCATCGTCACCCATCTCTATGCACATCTTAAGGTCTTTCTCCTCCAAGACACTGAATAAATTTTTATCACTGATCATGTGGAATGAGTCTCCACTATCAAGATACTAGACAAAACCCATCATTGATGACACCATGCATGTGATGAGGGTAAAGTCCATTTCGAACTAAGAGGCTAATGCCTCACCTTCCAATCCTTCCGAAGATCCCTTCTTGGACTTCTTCGATAGGAAATTAGTCGCATAATTTCCCATCTTGTGATAATTAAAGCATCTTACTTTAGACATGTCACCCTTCTTCCCTCCATGAGAAGAATTCGATTTGAAATGGGAACCCTTCCCATTCCCTTTCCTTGCCTTACTTGCTAAGGCCAGATTTTCTTCATCATCATTCTTGGATGAAGAACCATCTCGTGTGCTCCTCATGATCTCCTCCTGCATAAGATACGACCATAGTCGTTCCCAATCCGGCAGTTGCTTCCTTCCATTCACAAAGTCCTGGTAGCTATTCCAACTCTTTGGAAGGCCAAGGAGAGCGAGCCTCGCCATATCATCATCGGCAGTAGTTATTCCCACACTGCCAAGCTCATCTCTGCAGGTGGTGAGCTTGTTTAGATATGTGGAAATAGTATCGCCCTTCTCCATATTGATTCTTCAAAGCTTATCCTTGAGCGCCAATTTCCTCTGGTTGATGGTGTTCTAGTAGAGGTCCTTCAATGTCTTCCACATTGAAAATGGAGTATCATTCCCATGGAGACTCGAGACAATATGGTCTTGAACTCCCTCAAGGTTGATCTGTCTCGCCTTTGCCACACACTTCTTCCACTTAGCCAACTCTTGTGCATTAATTGAAGCTAGCTTTGGGATTTCTTGATCAATGAATTTCTTCAAGCCATTGTCTTCTAATACAACCTCCATTCTATCTTTCCATGCTATGTAATTCGAGCTACCTCCCAAGGCATACTCGAGTCTCAAGCCATAGAATGCCATTGGCCAACCTTGAAGTATGATATGAATTTGATTTTCACCTGCAACCCCAAACTTCGAACTTCGAATTCTCTTCTCAGTATATTTTTCACAGCTCTGATACCATGTAGAAAATCTGACATAAGTTAACCTGATAATGGAATATAAATCAAAGCATAATACTAAAACATAATTCTACTATCAATTTGTGGAAGCTTAAAGATTGTGCTAAACAATATAACGAGAAGAAGAAGAATCAATGGCACAATACACATGACAATACTTTGGGGAAAGTCTCTAATAAAACCCCACACTATTGTATTATCATACATGGTGGAAATACATAGGAATTATACAAAGCCTTATCTCTCACAGCTAGCCAGCTATCAGTACAATCCTCATAGATGCTCACTAGAAATCTTGGCTTCTCTCCAGCCTTCCTCTCTACCCTCCAAGCTCCTATTTCCTTATGTTGTTCCTTGTAGATTATTAGCCTATTACCAAGTGGAAAACCAACCTTGAAAACTGTGTAATCCTCAAGGATGAATCCTTGACTGCATGCATGAGTTTTCTCCATGAGAAAACACATGCAATTGATAGTACATTGTCTTTGAACATTAATCTCAACTGGGACTTTCTCAGAATAGACATGCATGAGTTTTTGATGAGGCAATCTTTGGTTAACAGTAGTAGCACTAGTTGAGTGCATTAATACATCAACTGACTGTTAACTCACTATTAGTTCCTCAAACAATTTGGAACTAATTTAACTGGACTTAACTCAGTAAACTGAATTAACTAATTACAACTCAAATATAACTCAATCTTATCTCCTTAATTTAAGGGATAAATCTTGCATGACTTCAGAAAGACTTCTAACTTGAATTTCTCCAACTAATTAATTTAAAATAAATTAATTAATTATTTCCAAGTAGTTTTTAAGACTAAATTCGATTTTAATCCACAATTTAATTCAAGGAAATATTAAATTTGAATATTCTTGTTTCCATATTTCAACATTTCTTAGTTAAATTACCATCAGAGATATACATGTCAACATGTCTACAGCTAATGAAAGCATCAGTTGTAGCTAGCCAAGGTCTTCCTAATATAAGTGGATGTCCTCCTAGATTTCTCTTTGGGGTTAGAATCATAAAATCAACAGCGTTCTCCCAAGAGCCTAAGGACACTAAAATATCTTCTAACACACCATCTGGTTTGATTATAGATCTATCTTCCAACTGCAGTAATGTAGGTGTATAGAAGATTGGGAAGTTTGAGCTATTCCATGGTTTGTTTGCTCACGATTTTTATGCTGCTCCTAAATCAATCAATGTATTCAAAATTTCAACTCCATTGATATGTGTTTCTACAACTAGACTTCCTAGATCTACATATTTTTGTGTGGCAAATTTTCCCATCATTATGTCTCCTATTTTTCCTGCTAGCTGAGTTCTCTTTACTTCTTTTGTTTTTCTTCCTGGTTTCTTCATGCTCAAATCCTTTATTATTTTAGCTAGAATTGGGTTCTCCTTAATGGCTTGTAACAAAGGGATTTTGATACAGACCTTTTTCAATTCATCTAGAAAATCATAGAAAATAATATGCTTTTCTACTCCTCTATCAACTTGTAACCTTTCTGGAAAAGGTGTAGAAGTGGATACTAATTGTTTCTCTATGATAGGAGTTGATTTTATTGGTTCTTTCTATTTTTCATTTTCAATATTCTAGTTTTGAGGAGATGTTCCTTCAAAACTTTTATTTTGCTATAGATAATCTTCCTCGTAATTGTCTTGTTCTTGAATAACTACAAAAGGCTTTTTCTTTTCTAATATCCTACTAGATCTCAATTGGACATCATTAAGATATAATGGAGTAATCATATAAGTTGGAAATTGTTGTCCTTCCACCATATAGCTATTCTGAGTATTTTTATTGCTGGGGTTAGGTAATGGTTGGGAAAGTAACTTATTTGGTCTCTATGGAAATGGCAGTGAAAGTTGAGGGTTTTGGTTTTCAAGTTAGGGCTGTTGATTTTGTTGAGGAATTTGTTGGGGAGGATATTTTGGATATGATGGAGGATATTGATAGTATGGAGATAATATTCCATAAGTATTTTTCATTCTCTGAGCCCAAGATTGAGTTTGAGATCGAGATTGAGGCCAAGGTTGATGCCAAGAATTCCAATTTGGAGAGGGATGCATATACATTTGGTTGTTAAAACCCTGATTTTGTTGCCCTTGCCAAGGTCTTCTAGAGACAAAGCAAAGAGATTCTATTGGATTTGAAATTGTTTCCCCTTGAAAAATAGCCTTAAGACGAGGAATTGAAGGACAACTTTTGGTCTCATGGTTTTATGAACAAATCACACAAGTCTCTATGACTTTTGTATCCAAAGGGAATTCTCTTAAAGGGTGCTTCTTTCTACATTTGGGACAAAAAACAGCCAAAGCATCAATCTCGTCTTTCTTCTTGTTTTGTGACTTAACGGTATCTATCTATTCACTAAGGCTCCCTAGAATATATGTTTTAAATTTATTAAGCATGTTTCCAAATTTTGACCTACTCACTGATCGAGTTGCAGATTTATTCACTCTAACAAGAGAAGGATCTCTTGGACCTTTCCCAATTTTGGACTTTCCTCTTGAGAGATGAACACATAATTCTCCAATGTCACTTAACGCGAGTTGAGAGATATCTCCCTTACCCATCATGTTAAGGATATCTATCCATTCATCTCTAATGGCTTTTAATATAAGATCTTTTAAAGTATCTTGATCTAAGTTATCCATTTTTTTCTTTTTAAGTTATAGTTGAATCTCTCAATTAAATCCTCCAAATTTTCATCCTCTCTTTGTATCATTTTTAACACTTCATCTTTGTGATTGATAGGCATGCAATAATCAAAATACCTGTCCAAAAACACTTTCTTCATGTCATTCCATGTTCTAATAGACTGAGTGACCAATCCCATGAACCACTTTAAAGTAGATCCTTTCAATGTTGAAGGAAACAATTTGAGTTTTTGAGAGTCTTGTAAATAATCATAATTTTTTCACAACACTTCAAATTCAAATAATAATGTTTTAGGGTATTCACTTTTTAATCCATGAAAATTTGGGAGGACAGAAGCTGAGATATTTTTCATTATGGCATTTGTTTTTTATCAACTATAGGGAATCCTAAATAATTATCAACTTCCCTATTTCCTCTACCTCTTCCATTATTTCCTTTTTCTTCTCCATTATTTCCTCTACCTCTTACATTATTTCCTTTTTATTCTCCATTATTTCCTCTACCTCTTCCTCTACGTCCTCCTCCTCCAAATAGTGAAAATTCTCCATCCTCTCCTTCTTCAGTCATTAAAGTTTCTTCAAAGTTAATATAAGATTCAACCTGCAAGGTTAATTGCTATTCCTCTAGTTCCTCTATCAATGGTATGTGCAAAGAAGGTTCTACTTCTTCTTCTACACTATGTATTCTTAATTCTTCAACTAAAATACGTTCTCTTGTAGAGGTGAAAAAGGCTACCCCTTCTGTTGGAGATCCAAGATTTTCTTCCTCTAGGACTTTTCTTCCTCTAGGACTGCCTCAGTAGATGAAGTAGGAGATCCTCTTGATTGAATTTTTGACCTTATAACTCTAGGAGGTATCTAGTTAGGAATATGAGTTTGAGATGGAGGTGTATCTCTTCTTAGTCTTGGTGAAGTAGGTGGTGTTGTAGGAATTGAACTCCTACCTCTAGCTATGAATCTACCCCGAGAGACTATTCCTCTAACCAGATCATTTTTATTTTTATTTTTTGAATGTAAGAGATGAGGTTACCTGATTACACTTCCCCGTAAATGGCACCAAAATGTTTAGTCAATTTAGTGTCCTAAATTTCTTGCATGAATTATCAACTGAAGTTTGTAGACTAATGAAGTGTGATGCACTATATGTGCTTAGTTAACTTTTCTCTTACTTCGTTGTTTTGTATTTTTATGTTTGTTTTGTGGGTTTCTGTTCTTTGATATTTAAGAATATACACTCTATAAGATATTTACATGGATCTAACGAATTTTAAAGGAAAGGAAAGGTTCCTAAGTTAGTCTAATCTCCTAAAAATGGACCAAGAATTGTTTTAACTAGTTAGAACATAATAAGAAAAAACAAAGCATCTATATTATCCTACCATTTAGTCCTAATCCATGGATCTAATTCTAAAAACCAAAAGTGATATTGATGCAAAAGGTAATTCAGTAATTTCATTCATTTAACCATTCAACCATTTAATTTTGGAATATGATAGAATCAATCTCCTTGAAATGACTTTTTGGAATGTCAAGTGGTGCAACTAAGTAAGGACCTGAAAGAAGAAAATAAAAGATAAAAACATGTAAAACTAGCAATGTACTAAGTAAACTCAATGACTGCATGAATTAGACATTTAAGCATTTAAGTTAGAATTATCATCATTTTGAAATGGTTTTGAGAACATCTATTAATACAAAAAATTGACAGTTCTATGCTAAGAAAATGAGTAACAAAATAGAAATAAACTAAGCAACTGTGTATTCTTATTACTTCAATCTTCATTTGGCCATTTTTCATAAAATATCTCAGAAGAACAAGGCTACACAGTTGTGATTTTATCCTTACACTATTGTTTACAAACTGAAATGAAATATCATTCTAAATTAGAGAAAATAGACTTGTAGAAAACTGAATAGAAATTAAATTGAAAACAACAAGTGAAAAACCTCCTTCAGTGCAGGGGCCCTCTACAACTAATGTGGTTGGATGCTAGCTAGTTAAATATGCACTTTTGAACCACCATTGACAAAACAAAGTCTGAATACAAAGTATTAACGAAAGCCTGTAACTCCTTCTAGCTTCTAACTACTTCTCGGTTTCATTCAACTGATATTTATAGGAAAATAACATAATTGTCTAAAAGAAAATCTTGCTATAGGTGGCTAATTCGAATCTATCATGACTATTTATAAGAAAAACATGCTACAAGTGGCTTAATTCGAATTGTAATAGGACTATTTAACTTCTAATCATCTACAAGTGGCTTAGTTCGAATTAACTCCTCAACAAAACTATTAGACTCTTGATTATATACAAAAGAAAAAATCAAGAGTCCTACTACTTCTAGATAACGTATTTGACTCCATATTTGACCATGACATTAGGCATGATTTTTTGTCGATCTGGACCGAGTGAATAGGATAGAATCCATGTGGAGATGATTCTGGAAATGCCCATGTGGCCCAATTCTTCATGTGACACATGTTATCACTTAAGACTACAAGTTCACCTATGTCCAAAGATCCATATAAAATTTTTTGGTTCAAGTCAATAGGTTTTTAGGTGTGTTACTTTGAAATCAGTTTTTCCAAAGGTATTGATGTAGGTCCTTGTAAAAAACCGTTAGATTCCATCTCTCATAGCATATCTAGTCTTGATTATATCATTCTGACTTTGCACAGTTTCGTAGCGTAATATGATTGGCCAGTTTAGCTGCGCAATCATTTTCCACCTTTCCGCAGCATATCATTGAGCAGCCATTTCGTAGCGCGGTATGTCATTTCATGATTGCCTGCGCTACGAAATCGGGGATTCGGGTATTTTCTGCAGCATATTTCCTTGAAATGTCAAATCTTGGGAGGTGAGTCATCAAAAACCGTTCATATGTGTCAGTCGACGTCCCCTCCAGATCATGATAGGATTCATCCCGCCATTAGAGATAGGATCACACACATGTCAATTACTTCAATCAATCTTATGAGGTATGGTTGTGCAATTATGTTTATTCATGACTGCATTAATGTGCCTATTCTATGGTGAGTGTTTGAAAAAACACAAGGAAGCCGCCCGAATTCTCATTCAAAAAGATACTACTGCAAGTGAGCCTGCATTTCGAAGCTAAAGCTGGTGAGTAAATTGGAGTTGCTAATTAAGTTTTCAGTGCAAGAATTTTCTGAGCAAGATGGAAAAACGAGAGCATAGATCTGGGAGATGTCTAAGGACTGAACCAGAGGGACTCGATCTCACACTGAAAGATGAGGGTGTTGCTCGAGCTTTCAAACAGGCGGGTTGCTGGAGGTTCTGTGAAAAACTGAAAGGCGGACACACAGAGGTAACAAAGCTTTTGCTCTAAACTTTAGCGGCTTGAATTCTAAAGTTGCATTATTAGAATTCCCTGTATCTCCGCAAGCTATCTCTGCTGTCACCGAGATCCCAAGGAGTGGTCAGGAGTGGTTTAAAAACTACAAGTTTGATACAACTCCATGTAAGGAGTTCCTGAAAGATCAATATGCTAACGAGGACCTTTCTAAGGCAATACCCAGGCATTATATTAAAGAGCATTATGCTCTGCTCCTCACAGCCATTCAGAAGTACCTCACATGCGAGGGAAGGTACACTGAAGTCTACTCCTACCATTTCAAGCTTTTATTACATTTCACAAGGAAGGCGTCCATAGATATTCCTTTCTATTTGTTTAGGAGTCTAGGCAAAATGTGCGACAAAGTTCAGTTTAAAAGGGATAATTATGAGACATCTCTCTTCCATCATGGTTTAATCAAGCTACTGGTGTTAGATAGCCTGCATAAAATCGGGAGGGATTGGGACTCTTTTATTTTCATGTCGGGTTTCCAAAGCAAAACCGGTCTAACCCCATTACCAGATAGAGAAAAAGAAGGAAAGACTCAAGAGTCTACAATGGTTGAAGAACCTACACTGGCAACAATGGTTGAAGAGCCTACATTGGCTGAGCCTAAGAAGCAGGCTAAAGACCGAAAGAAACCAAAGCATAAATCAAAGCAATCAGGGAAACCCGTAGTCATTAAAGAGACACCAAAACCATCCAAGGAGAAGATGAAATATCAGAAAATTGCATCCAAGCCAAGTGAAGTTGCACCAGAAACCAGGATCAGAACAAGGAGCCAGTTGAGCAAAGAAAAAGGAAAGTCAATTGCAGTAGAAGACAGCCCCATGTCAAAGGCTAGTCTTAAGGATTTGCTAGAAGCAATTGACTTTGAACAAGCCACATCAGTACAGGTGGAGCCCATGCCAATAGACCTAACACAGTCATCTCCTGATAGCTCTAAGAAATCAAAAGCCTCAAAAAGGCTAAGATTCGAGGAGGCTGGGAAGGAATTCATGGTCAAGCCTCGAAGGCCAATCACTAGAGGTCAAGCACAAGCAGCAGAACAAATCCCAAAGGGTGAGAAGACTGCCAAGGTAACAACAAAGCAAACCAAACCATTGCCTAAGACAGAGAAACCAGAAAAGGCAGAAAAGGCAGAAAAAATAGAGAAGGCAAAAGAGGCAGAAAAGGCAGTGAAGGCAGAGAAAGTACAGGAAACTAAAAGAATAATCTATACCAGAGAGCAGGCCAAACAAAAAGGAAAGCAGATAGCCCAGGCCAAAGAAACAAAGGAGAGCAGAAAGAAAGAGGTAAAGGAAAAGGCCCCTTTGGGTAAGAAAGATAAAACCTTATCCACCAAGGAGAAATGGGAAGCAGCTGACAATGAGATGGCTGATCTAGAAAAGACAGTGTCAGAGATTGCAGCCATGGAGAGTGAACTTGCAAAGCTGAAGGCTCAGCTAGGCAAGTTAGTTGCTAAGTGAATTAAATTTCAATGTTGCACCAAGTTTTTTTTCATTTTTCTTAAGTTAATTAATGTTTTTGAGGCATGTATTAAAGAAAGGAATGCAAGCAATTTTGGAACTGAAGATGAAGCTGTAACAGTCTAAAATAATTGAAGAAATTCGTTAAAGACTGTGATTTTGCAAAGAACAGCAGTTTCGTAGCGCGCTACGAAACTGCTGTAGGTGACTGTTTTTAAGGGAAAATTCGAAAACAATGCTAAGGTCATCAAATTTTGTGGAGAAAGGCTTCGAGGATGGAAAGGAAATCACCATGGTTGCTTAAGCCTTCAAAGGTTGACAAATGTAAATCTTATTGCATAAAGGTAAAATCTTTTGTCTTTACCAAGTCTTCATAAAGTACCTTTATGACCGCAGAATTAGGGTTTCTGGTAGGATTACCAGAATTTTGAGTTCAACACCTGGCAGTATTCGTGAAGCATCCAGATTATTCAGGCATATGGTGTTATGGTATGGTCATTAAGGTCATTATACAGCTTCAAGCATTTTGGTTGGAAAATGAACATGGACTAAAACAGGGACCGGGAAAACAGAGGATATTTCTTCATCAAAGGCTGAGTCAGCAACACACTCAGAATCCAAGGCAGCCAATACAGCGAATGCTCCTCAAGATATATTCCAGCTCCTACAGGAAAAGCACAGCTGTCAGAGATCAGGAGGGAATCATGCAAACGAGGAGATGGTAGCAGAATTTGATTAGAACTAGGACTCTTTTGTATTAAAAGCACAATACCCCTGTATTTAGTAAATTAGTTTCAATATGGATAAGGTAGTTAATTATAGGTTTTCGAGCTCCCCTCATGCTGGAGGAGGAGACTCAAGATAGCTTAGTTTTATTTTCTATAAATAGGAGAAACTCTGATGTATCAAGGGTTGGAGATTTTTATGAAAAAGACAGAGTTCTCATATTGGTGTATGTAAAGTTTTCTTTTCACAGTAATAGAAAGCATATTGTTGTTTCTTCCCAAGATTCATCGTGTGTCCCAAATGTTCAGAATGTGTGTGTTTTGGTTCTATGTATTTTATTTTACAATTCACTAGACATGCAATCACTCTGAATTCATCATTGATGCTCAGACTTCCTGTGTATGTCTTGTTGAGTTGCAGTCCTTCTTAGTTGATGTTTTGAACAGTGAGACATTATATGCCTTGGTTTCTATGATTCAGTAATTGTTGTTTACTGTAGAAATGTACAACTCCATGGCCCAATGGAAGAAGCCTTGATTTTGTTGTTCCAACCAGTTTAAAATTCATTCACTGTTATAAAGAGTTAGCCATCTTTTTTGCTCTTAAATGCATATCAAAACCTGTGAGAGAGCCCTCTCTAACTAGGGAGGCTAATCCTTAGTCTAAAGTCTGGTTTGAAACAGTTGCATGAGATCTCACTAAGTAGTAGCCCTTAGTACATGGTTTTGTGACAACATTTCCAGTGTCTATGTATTTTGCAATCTGATCGATCTATTGCCTAAAGTGATAGACACACACACCAGCACATGAGTCTATAATACCTTAATTCAATAATTATTTAACTACGATAACTCAAGAGTGATTTTTAGATCATTACAATGTCACCAAGAGACAAACTCGACCGGCTTTATATTTGTTCGAACGATAGTGTCGTTTGCCCAACTCGGGTGCACCAACCTCATGCCAACTGTCGCACCTCACCCGGGAGCCTTCTGCATGTTGGTTGCACCCTCTACCCAACAATCCACACTTCGTTTCCACCATCGTCACGGCGCACCCAACCGCAGGTCGCCTCCACCAAGTGTCAGTTCACTTGAACGATAGGTGTTTGGTTGGCGCGCCCAACCGTAGGTCGCCCCTACTCAAACGCCTTCACGTTTGTTGTTCCTTTGACTCGGCTGACGAGCGAGCTACATACAACCTACGGCTTTGCTACAGCCCCGTCGCACTTTGCACCTCTGCTCCAGCGAAGAACACTTGTGTTGAACCATTTTGATTGCCCTTTCATCGTTTCGCTTTGCGTTATATATATGGGGGGTGGGTTGTGCCACCCAGCTGACCCACATGCTGCGTTTCATTCGGTCGACTCCATGTTATAACATTTGGTTGCATTTTTGTATGGTCGGCCTACCCCAACTCGTGGGTGGGCACCCCTCCCTTCGCACCTTTCCACAACGACTCAAGTTGGCCAGTGGGTTTGAGCCTTGGCTCACTCGCTATAAGGCCATGATCGCTTCACTTCACCTCGCCCACACTTCATTCGCTCGTGTGTCTTGCCCGTGAAGTCCCCCATCCGCTCGTTTCTTCAACTCGCATGCTCAGTGGGTGCACCCACCCGCCCTTCAGGCCACAGGGCATTACATTCTCCCCCACTCGAAAGCATTATTGTCCCCGGCAATCTAGCTATCCTCCGTAGCTTCCTATCATACTTCGCAATCTTCCGCTTCCATCTTCAAAGTGATTCCTCAATTTCCCAGCTATGCTCCTCCGGTGCATTCTTCCGTCTAACAATAAATTACCATTGTATGTGACTTCCGATCCCTGCAGATCGATTACTTAGAATCTTATCCATCTCAAGGTTCGGCCTGTCAACAATCATGGTTGGTCCCCTCAGTGGTTCCACTCTCTCTGGATGATCAGCATCAAGTTTGCATCTCTTCAATTGACTGATATGAAAAACTAGATGTTTCATATGCATATGGTGCAAAAGCTCCAGCTCGTAAGCAACTTTCCCCACTCTTTTCTTCACTCAGAAGGGCCCCTCATATTTCCTTGTCAACCATCTCGTAGTCCCCTTAGCTGGCTGAAACTGATCTCTTGTAATCCTGAGGAACACCATGTCTCCCACACTGAAGTGTGCATCCCATCTGCCCTTATCTGCCCATTTCTTCATTCTTCTTGCAGCTTCATGCAAGCGCAACCGTGCCAACTCCAGGGTCTCATCCCAAGCCTTCATAAACTTCTTCACATGAGGACTCCTCAACAAACCTCCCATCACTATAGTATGCAGTGTGACTAGCATATGCTCATTTACCAACTCAAATGGAGTATACATTGTCGTAGAACTCTTTTGGATGTTGTAGCTAAAATGAGCCACATCCAAGAGTTTAAGACAATTCTTCTGATCAGTCATCACATAATGTCTCAAGTAATCCTCCAGCAATGCATTGATCCTCTTGGTCAGTCCATTTTTATACGGATGGTAACTCGAATACATCAACAAATCTACCCCGACTAACTTGAACAGTGTAGTCGAAAATCTACATGTAAATCGTGAATCTCGATCTGACACGATGCTCAATGGCATCCCCCAATACTTTACTATGTTCTTGAAAAACAACTCCGCAGTCCGCTCAGCTCCACAAGACATCTTTGTTGGAACAAAGACAACATACTTGGAAAAACGATCAACCACGACCATTATCCCTTTATACCCTTGTACCTATGGCAACTGAGTAATGAATTCCATTGAGACACTCATCCATGGTCTCTCAGGAATTAGTAAAGGCTGCAATAGACCTCCTTGCCTCTGTGTATCCGATTTGTCCTGTTGACAAATGATGCACATATGTACATACTCCTCTACATCCTCCCGCATCTTCTCCCAAAAGAATCCTCTCTCCAAAAATGCCAAAGAACAACGTTGCCCTGGGTGGCCAGCCCATGGAGAATCATGGCACTCCTTCAAAAGGTGCCTCCTGAGCCCTGATGACTTTGGAACATAGAGTCGGTTTCCAAAGAACAAGAATTCATCTTGGAGAAAAAATCTTCGTGCCTTCCCCTCCTTTATCTTCTTCACTATATTCTGCGCCTGAGTATCAGTCTCAACAATTTCCTTGAGCTTATTCTGCATCTCTTCTAACATCTGAACTCGACTCCTACTTCGTGTTGCCCGGTCTTCCCCCTCCAATGCTACAAGTTGTCCCTTCCTACTAAGGGCATCTGCTATTGCATTGAGTCTCCCCGGTCTATACTCAATAGTCATTTCGAATTCTGTCAAGAAGTCCTGCCAACGAGCTTGCTTGCAGAAAGCTTTGGTTTTGATGCAAAATAACTTGTTGCAACGTTGTCTTTCTTGACAACAAAAGGCTCCCCAATCAAGTAATGCCTCCACACATGAAGACAGTGAATGATCGCAGTCATCTCTTTCTCATGGACCGGATACCTTCGTTCTCTATCCTACAAATTCCGACTCTCATACCCCATCGGATGCCCATCTTGCATGAGAACCCCTCCTATGGCAAAATCTAAAGCATCTATGTGTACCTCAAACGATCACTCGAAGTCCGGAAAATTCAGTATCGGTGTTGTAACCATCCTCTTCTTCAAATCATCAAATGCCATCTGACATTTGTTCGTCCAACTCCATCTCTTGTATTTCTTCAACAGGTCTGTCAGTGATGATGTTACCTTGGAGTACCCCTCTACAAAAAATTTTTGGTAGTTGGTTGTGCCCAAAAACACCCTCATATCATGGACATTCTTCGGTTCAACCCAGTCCTTGACCACCTTCACCCTGTTTGACTCCATTTGTATGTACTCTTGACCCATTATATGTCCAAGGAACAGAATCGTGGTCTAAGCGAACATACACTTAGACTTCTTCAAGTACAATTGATTTGCCTTCAGTGCCTCAAACACCATCGCTAAGTGTTTCTTATGATCCTCCATGTTATCACTATAAAACACTATATCGTCCAAGTACACTACTACAAACGAATCGAAGTATGGACATAGAAAATCATTCATCAAATTGCAAAACGTAGCAATAGCATTGCACAACCCGAATGGCATAACAAGGAATTCAAAGCTACCATACCTTGTTACTACCGCAGTATTCTTCTCGTCTCCTTCAGTTATCCGCACCTGATAATACCCATGCCTCATGTCTAGCTTGGAAAACACTCAGGCTTTCACAAGCTTATTGAAGCAATCTATAGCTAATGGTAAAGCATACCTGTTCTTTACCATCTGCTTGTTAAGAGCACGGTAATTCACAACACATCCATAGCTCATTCGTATCCTTCTTTCGCTGGAACAATATCGGAGATCCATAGGGGGACCTTGAAGGTCTGATGAAACTTGCATCAACTAACTCCTTTAACTTTCATTTCAACTCCTGCAACTCAGGTCCTAACAACTGATAAGGTGCTTTAGCCGGAGGTTGCTTCCCTGGCTTAAGCTCAATGCTATGGTCCACTGCACGCCTTGCTAGAAGCCTCTTTGGTAGCTCATCGAGCATCAATCTGCATACTTAGCCAACACCTTAGAAATATCAGCTGGAACAGGCATCCCCACTCCATCATCGCCTTCGACTCCTTTGAATACAACCGCATATGACTCCATGTCTGACTCCCTCATAGCCTTCTCCAAACTCAGTGCAGAAACATGTTGCACCTTGACTTCCCTTCTTTGCCTTTGAGTGGGCAAAGTCCAAGTTTGTGACTGTCAAACCAACACCACTTCATCACAGAAGGGGACAACAATTGCCTTGTTTCCCTTCAAGAAACCCTGCCCCAATATCACATCAAAATCGTTCATCTCCATCACCGTGAAGTCCAACTAACCTTTCGAGTCTTTTATCTACACAGGCACTTCGTGTGCCAAACCTGCCACTTTAGCTCTAGAGTTCACCGCCTTGACTTCCACATTCGATGGGAAGATCATCAGTCCAACCTCTCTTGCTAACCATGTCGTCATGATGTTATGAGTGGCCCTCATGTCCACCAGAGCATGCACGGTCTTGCTATGAACCACCAAGTCCACGAAACCCAAACTGTTAATCCATGATTTCTCCATAACTTTTCCCTGCATACATGTCTGTTCTCTACAATTCACTCGCATACCATCTGTCATGCCCCCAATTCTTTTTACGTTAATTGGCCTACGTGTGGCATCGGCTAAGTACTTAACATGTTCATTTGTTAACTGACTTTCCAAACTACACCTAACATTCATCATCATTAACCATTAATATTAATATGTGGAAACCATTAATATAACTTTCAACATAACGACAAAGACACACAACCATATGTAATAATAATCTTTTTATTATAATTTTCAAGTTTACAATACCACCGGGAGACAAACTCGACCGGCATTTATATTTGTCCGAACGATAGTGTTGTTTGCCCAACTCGGGTGCACCAACCTCGTGCCAATCGTTGCACCTCACATGGGTGCCTTCAACACGTTGGTCGCACCCTCTACCCAACAATTCACACTTTGTTTCCATCGTCGGCATGGCGCACACAACCATGGGTCGCCTCCACCAAGTGTCGATTCACCTGAATGATAAGTCGTTCGACGGGCATGCCTAACCACAGGTCACCCCTGCCCGAACGCCTTCACGTTTGTTGTTCCTTCGACTCGCCTTACGAGCAGGCTACATACGACCTACGACTTTGTTCTAGCCCCGTCGCACTTTGCACTTCTGCTCCACCAAAGAAAACTTGTGTTGAACCGTTTTGATTGCCCTTCCATCGTTTCGCTTTACGTTATATATATGGATAGTGGGTCGTGCCACCCAGTGGTGGCACGACCCACACGCTACGTTTCGTTTGGCTGACTCCCCGTTATAATATTCGATTGCATTTTTGTATGGTCGGCCCGCCCCAACTCATGGGTGGGTGCCCCTCCCTTCGCACCTTTCCATAATGGCTCAAGTCAGCCAACGGGTTTGAGCCTTGGCTCGCTTGCTATAAGTCTACGGTCGCTTCACTTCAGCTCACCCACACTTCGTTCGCTCGCGTGTCTTGCCCGTGAAGTCACCCGTCCGCTCGTTTTATCAACTCGGATGCTCAGTGGGCGCGCCTGCTTGCCGTTCAAGCCGCAAGGCATTACAAGTGGGGTCTAGTAAAATTAATTGGATTTGATTTTTTTTTTAAATACCCCACAAACTGTAAAAATGTCACCAGAACACGTTAAAGAGAAGTAAGAGGTTTTCTCTATTACTCTATTTCTTTTAACCATTTTCTTAGTTCTGGTATCTACGAATTGTTAAAAGAGATGTTAGAATTTTTCTTTGTTACCTTGTTTCTTTATCCATTTCCTAGTTATAGAATATGATTATTTTACCAAAAAATTGTATATGATTTAATTGACTTTCTTTTTTTCTTTTGGATGGAGAAGTTCACCACAATATCATTTCTTATATGCAAACAATATACAAATATGAGTTTCCACAAGTAAAGCATCGACATCTTTTATTTCACAAATCAACGTATCTTCAAAAATTAATCTCTTCAAAACTTGATGATAAATTTATACAATTAAGCTTGGTTATGTATATGCACACCCTCAAGTATTCACTAGATTATCATTAATATTCAAGGGTTTAAATAAAGTTTACTATTTTTATCATAGAGGAGATGTCTTTTAAAATAATAATGATATTATATCAAATGTATTAAATAGGTTTGTTTCTTGTTTTTCTTGACACATATGACATATTAATTTTAAAAATATGATAATAGTAAAATTTATATATGTTAATTATTAAACTTTTTATTTATATCATCTTATTTAAAAAGTGATAAAAATAATTGACGATAAAAAATTTCTCATACTTTTATTTTCCAATACTTGAGAGTCATTTAACTTTCTTTATTGAGGGTAGAATATTGAAATATTCTTATTAACTAATATTTCAATATTAACTTAATCTCTTTCTATATAAAAGAAGTGAGAAAATTTAAAAATAAAAATAAAAATAGTTTTAATCAAAAATAAATTATTTCAAAGATAGATATAAATATTTTGATATGAAAAAGATAATCATAAACAAAACATTTTGACGTTCATGTTAAATAAAAGTTTTGAATGTTAACTATCTATATAATATTCAAAGCAATTAAAAGTAAAACAATTTTTTTTTATAGTTAAAGCATTTTATTGGTGAGTAAAATAGAAAGTGATAGGGTGTGATGTCTAGGTCAAAGGTTTGAAATTCTTTTGGAAAAAAATTAGTCATGTTAACTGTTGGTGTGGGCCTCATTAGTGCTCCTCCAGTGGTCAAGCCAACAAACGAAACTTAGCCAACAAAAAAAATTATTAGCTTTCTATATTATATATTAAACTTATCTATAGAATACTTTAATTACATTAAAATTCAATAAAAAATAATTAATCAAATATTCATATAATTCATTTTACAATTTTATTTTATATAATTAGGCCGATAAGCCTTCCTTTGAAACAACATTTCGTCGTCCTTTTGATTCTCAGATAGACATCTGGCACATTTGGTTTAATTGACCTCTGGCCTGTCTTTCTGTGCTCTGATTGACATCTGTTCAAGTTAAATATCTCATACATCGGCATGGAAAGCGGGCTATACTGTTAATCGTCATAACTGTGGCATGCGGGGCACTGTTGGCGATGGTGTAAAATATCAGGTCGCAACCAATCCCCAAAACACCATGTTCGATGTGAAAAGACTCATTGGAAGGCGATTCAGCGACCTCGATGTACAGAGTGACATGAAACTATGGCCCTTCACTGTAGTTTACGGGGACAATGACAAGCCTCTCATCCAAGTTGAGTACAAAGGCCAGAGGAAGGATTTCGCAGCAGAGGAGATATCTTCTATGGTCTTATCGAAGATGAAGATGATAGCCGAAGCATATATCAAATCTAATGTCAAAAATGTCGTGGTCACAGTGCCAGCCTATTTTAGCGATTCTCATAGGAAGGCCACTAAAGATGCTGCTGTCATTGTGGGTCTTAATGTGATGAGGATTATTAATGAACCCACAGCAGCAGCTATAGCTTATGGGTTTTCTACACAGTGCACTGAAAAGAAGACAATCCTAATTTTTGACCTGGGTGGAGGAACTTTTGACGTTTCCATCCTTATTGTTGAGAGTGGTAAATTTGAGGTGAAGGTTGTTGGAGGGGACATGCATTTGGGAGGGGAGGATTTTGATAACATGATGCTAAATTATTGTGTTCAGCAATTCGCGAGAAGAAACAAAAAGGAGTTGAGTACAAATGCAAAAGCTCTGCGGAGATTGCGCTCAAAATGCGAGAGAGCAAAAATAAGTCTATCTTCCGTTGTGGAAACTGTGATTGATATTGATTCTCTCTACGAAGGATTAGACTTTCACATAAAGATTGCAAGGGCACAGTTTGAAGCACTCAACGCTGAGTTGTTCGAAAAGTGTATGAAAATCGTGAAGCAATGTCTGGAAGACGCCAAGCTGAGTAAAGAGCAAATTGACGAAGCTGTACTAGTAGGCGGCTCTACCCGCATTCCAAAGCTCCAGGAACTCCTTCAAAACTTCTTTGATGGAAAAAAACTCTGCAAAAGTTTAAATCCTGATGAAGCTGTTGCACATGGTGCTGCACTTCAGGCTGTAACCCTGAACGAGGAAATCGTCCACCTAGTATTGATGGATGTAACACCTTTGAGTCTAGGAATCGAAGTTCGTGGAGATGTTATGGCTGTAGTCGTTCCCAGGAATACTCCCGTTCCCACTCGGAGGGAGAGCCATTTCACTACCCTGTGTGGCAGTGGGTTATTCAATGTGTCATTTAATGTTTATGAAGGTGAGAGAGCTATGGTTGTCGACAACAATTTGCTGGGTCAATTTATTTTATGGGGAATTCAGGCATCTCCATTTGAAAGGCCACAACTTAAAGCTGTGTTTGAAGTGGATGTGGATGGAATCCTGAAAGTGTCTTCCGAGGACGAAAGAAGCGGGGTAAGTAATCAGATTACAATTGCTAACGACGGTGGTCGGCTGAAAAAAGATGAGATTGCGAGAATGTTGGGTGATGCAGAGAGATTCAGACGGGAGGATGAAGAGGCCAAGAAGAGGCATATTGCCAGAGAAAATTTGGCCACTTGTGTTTACAACGTGAGAAGCAGAGTCAAAGAAGCTAGAATCAAGGGAAGCATCACAAATTCAGAAAATATGGAGCAAATGTTACATGGCGTAGAAGAATGGTTGGATGAAAATGATTCTGCTGAGGTTGAAGAATTGGAAGAGAAATTGAAAGCCCTTAAATTGAAATGCATCAAATTGAAATGCAGGCGATTGAAAAAGAAAGGACGATTTACTGAACTTTGAAACCCTGTGCTTCTTCAATTTTAGATAATGGTATCCAGAATATATCAATAATTTATGTACTAAGATAATATGTAATGTGCAAAATAATATTATTCTATACATTAAGGACTGCCATCATACAATTTTCATATGACTTTATTAGACTTTATTTAATGTTTATTTTATATTTTTCATTATTATTATATGTGGCAAATAACATTATTCTATACATTAAAAACTGCCCTCTGTTGGCTTGCATGTTCACCACTTTGCGTCTCACATGTTAACCACTTTGCTTATAAAAAATTACAAGATTAAAAATATCTTAAGAAAATGCTCCGTAAGATAAGATGATTTAATTTTATTAATGTCCCACAAATTATCATAAATAGATCGATGGGACAAATTATCATAAATAGGTCAATGGGACAAGGATACAACTAGTATTAGTACAATGTGGGAGTGGTAACAAGAATCCAAAGTCAGATGAAAATGCTCCATAAAGTAACATAATATAATTTTATTAATGTCTAACAAATAACCATAAATGACTGAAGGATACAACTAGTATGAGTCTAACAAATAACCATAAATAGGTGAATGGGATTGAAGGATACAACTAGTATGAATACAATGTGGGAGTGAAAATATAATTTTATTAATGTTTAACAAATAACCATAAATAGGTCAATGAGACTGAAGGATACCATTAATATGAGTACAATGTGGGAGTGCAAATGCAACTCTTAGAAAATGCCAAGGTTCAATCTAAGATAACATATAACATGAAATGAAGTAAAAAATGATACATAATAGGATAGCCACAATGAAGTTTAGTATGTTATCCACATGGACATTAACTAAGGAAAAAAAGGCTGATCATACTTATTGAAAAACAGAATAATACATAATATCAAGTCTTTCTCACCATCTCTTCTCTATTTCAGTGAAAGTAATATGTGAAAACCCATCAATCTCTGATGTAAGTTTCATGTTTGTTAAGCAAGTCACATGATGGTTGTTTTGTAGTTTTTCTCTATGTTAGGACAGCTTGATCATTTTCATGAGAAATGCAAGGGTGTCACTCTTCTTAGACACCGGTACCACTATCCAATTAGGAGAACTTTAGAGGTTGTAGACAATTATACGAGAGACTGTGTACAATTGGATGATCTTTGGGCGCTGAATTACTTCTTAACCAAAATTCGCAGTGAAGGTCAAGTGAACTCATAAGTTATTTTGTTTTCTCTATTCTAAAATTTGAAACTGAATTCAAAACCTTCACTGTTTTCCTGACACATTTGTTCTTCTGGGTACTATTTTGTATGGAGGGTTCTTGCTTGAATCCCCTTTGTTGTTTTATTTTTGGATGAACCTAAATAAAATCTTTCCCTATTTCTACTTTCCACTTTTGAGTGTGTAGAAAAAGGTGAATTGATATCCTTCAGTATCTTTCCAGACACCCTAGATCCCTCAGCAGCTGCTAAAAGGTCCCTACTAATAATGTGCCACAGTTTTTGGTAGAAATCAATAGGGAAACCAACAGGCCTGGGGCCCTTACCTATTTCCTTTGAGTACACAACTGATCTCAGTTCTTCCTGGACGAAAACCCATGTTTAGTCTGCTATCGGGATTTGAGATATCAAAAGGCTCTGTTAGCAGGTTTTGGTAGTAAGATTTTGTTGCTGTCTTAATACACAGAGCTGATCTAAGTTTTTCTTTCCAGCCTTATTCTAGATGTCCTGTTTGCTTCTCTTCTCCCTTCGGTAGTTGTGTGAAAGAAAGCAGTTGTCACGGACTAGAACTTTCCCCTTTCACGGTTCATTCATCGGACAGCACGAGTAGGCTATGATATCCTCATGGCTGTGGCTTTATGGTCCTTAGACCTTTCTATTCTTTTTCCTCATGGCTAAGATCTTGTATTTAGATATAGAGGTCCATTTTTATAGGAGATTGCCTTTGCACTCCCCTTTGGAGCAATTGTATGTATGTGGAAGGAAAAGCAATTATGATATCGTTATTGATTTGCCAAACCATTGTTATGTACTTTTTCATGTCTGAAGATGTGTAACTTGTGGTTTACCTTGGTACATTCTCTTGTATACCAGTTTACTTTGAATTTGTCAATATCATGGCAGAACTGTTTGCATGACAGAACTGTGTTGGGCTTGAACTTTTCTAAAAAATTAAGTTGTATTTAAACGAATATGGTGTCCAAAAAGCATAGAACTCCGAACATCAATCTATTTGCTCCTTCTAGGCTTAAACCAACATCTCTTCTAGAGAAATTCAACAATTATAATTTAATAATCCTATGGGCCTCTCTTTATACCTTTTGGAACAATTGCTAATTTTATTATTATTAAGAACATTTTTATGAGAAATCCTAAAATCAAAATATTTTATTTAAACGCTAGTTATAGCTTGTTGTAACTAAATTTTATAAAAAAAACAATTAGTATTTTGACGGAACAATGCGAAGACCGCTGGATTGTCAGTATCATAGATTAACCATTTACTCAACTGCGCTAACAATGTATTCCGAATTCTGATATTAAGAAAAATGTTTGAGAGGTTGCATTTGACGTGGGTCATTCATTCGACCTTTTCATGTTGTATTCCACAACACTAACGATGGCGAATCAAAGGAATTATATTCTTAACTAATTTGAAAACAGTAAATAATATATTTTGGTGCGGTGTCATCTCACCGAATCACGCTGCACCGTCATGATTGAAAATAAACTTTTACCGGTGAAGATTCTGACCTCTTACGGGTTTCATAAATTCCTCTTAAATCCTCATTCTAACTGATAAATCGAATCCATTTCGCCTCGCTGGGCACACCTCCATTCACAATGCTGAGCAGATAGTACCCCGAAGGAGCCGCCACTGCGCTTGGTGGAGCCATCAAACCAACTAAATATCCGCCCTTCCCCCTGACAATAGACGTGGCTGCAAGCGAGAGCATTCTCTGGTTCATGGACCAACTGTGTGTTGTGAAGGGAGGGGCGTATGCATTAAATTCTATGTTCTCGCTCGGCCTCCGAAAAAGAGAGAAACGAACGATGAATTTGGACCCGTATTTGATCTCTCTCGTAGAAATGGCAGTGATGTTCACCCTCTTGGTATCGTAACGGGGATGCAGATAGTAAGGAATGTAAGCTTCCACTCTCAGCTCGGTAGGAAACGGCACAGCGGAGAAGCGATATCCATAGTTTGAGTTGCTCCCTGCTACTAAAACACGTCCGTCGGGCAGCACATTGGCAGTGGAATGATACATCCTCGGGATTTTAGTGGGAGCCAGGACTCTGAACCTGTTGCCCGTTGCCTCTGTGGGTGTGTAGAGAAACGGACTCAATGCAGGCTCCCGGGCAGACTGCCAGCCGGCCGTGCCATTTTTGGCACCGTTGATTATGAGAATCTGGGCAGTGGGGAGAATGAGCATGTCGCCCATGACTCTGGGGCCGGGCATGTCCTCCATCTCCCATTGCGGATTCTGGGACGTGATCTCCATTCTCCCACAGCTCCTCAACGCCTCCACAAACGTCTGGTTCATGGTAGCCTTTATAAAAGCTCCATCGGGGGCTCCTCCGCAGACTAGAATCTCAACCTTCTGGAAATTATTAGCGGACTCGAGCGGAAGCATGACGGAAGAACCAGACGAAGGATAGTTCCGGGCGCCACCTCCTGGCATTGTGGGGAAAGTTTTGATTACCTGATTTTTGTTGTAGTCGAAGAGGATGGAATCCTTATTGGCGAAAATGAAGAGATTTCCGTCTGAAGAGAGATGGAGGAATGGATAGAGATTGTTCTCCACTCCCACAGTGTTGGTCTTGGCCAGGAGCGGAAGCTGGAAGGCCCCGTCATAGGGGGATTTAGGAACGAACTCGTAATTGAACGATCTGCGCCCCCCTACGACAATGACCCGACCGTCGGGCAAGATCTGGTTGGACGCGTACCATCGGTTGGCAGTGAGCTGCGTCGGCGATTCGATCCAGTTGCAGGTCTCGTCAAAACACGGGGAAAAGAAGCGAATAACTCTTGTCCCATTGCTCCATCCGCCGGTCTGAATGAGTGTGCCATTGCTGGCGAAGGCGGCCGAAGAACAAAAGGTATCGGTGAGCAGGCGGAGAGGCCTCACACTGTTCGTGGAGATGTCGTACTCGATGGAATGTGCCCAGCAATCTTGCGAGGCGGCAGCGGTGGCGCTGTTGCAGGGTGGGTCTGTTCTCATGATCTGCGAAGGACCGGCCAGCGTTTGATCGAAAATAAGGAGCTTATTGGTGTGAGTGAGCGTCATATGCATTGCAGAAACTCCTGCATTTTGCAACAGAAGCTCCCATCTGCCTTCGTACATTTGGTGTTCTGAAACTAATCCAGCATAACAATTAACTATCAACAGAGCTTGAATGACCAACAGAGTTCTCAGTCCTTCCATTGTCATGCATGTCCTACTCCACATTTCGCCTCCTCTGCAATTGAATTTTTGCAGATAAAATTTAATTCAATTCTTGGCTACAAGTACTAATTGCCTCTGGAATCACCCGCACAGCAGCACCAGGAGCTAAGAGTGTATATATGGGGGTTGGAGAAGGGCGGATTGGACAAGGCTATGCTTGAGGTGTAATGTTTGGATTTTAGAAGAGATAGGCTGTGAAATGGGTGAGGGTGCTCTACACAGAATGCCAACGCAGACCGCTGCCTTAATATCTTTTACTTTGATGTTTGTTTGGGGATTCGTAAATATGCAGCAATTTGTCCGCGTTTTGGTCCTGGCTGTCACAGTCCTTCACTGCGCGTTTGGTGAATTTTCTCTGCCAATACGAAGAATTAACAGAGTGGAGAATACCAAACCTGCGAAGTGATTGTCCGGCAGGCCCCTAGAACGATACCAAACTTGTGAATTGATAAATGTGGTAGGACCTGCGGTTGGATGTGCTCCGTGTGATCATTATTTGAGCTTTACATAAAAAGATGAGTTGTATAAACGTGTGAGGTTGGTAGCATTCGAACTTTCTTATTACTCAGACGTTCTGGGCTGGCCGAATATCGCAAAATACAATTTGAAATCTGAACTTTTCCATTAGAAATCGAGATTCGGCAAATAGACGATAATTTTACGTGGTCGAGAAATTCACGTAACTTGGAATAGTAGAATTAAATTTCAGTGTTAGCTCAGTCGTCAAAGTCTTCCCTCAAACGTAAAAACTGCGCAATATTAGGGTCAGATAAAAGCTGTTCTTACCGTCCGCCAGGAAAACGTCATTTTAACTTTAATTTTTTAATGGAAACTCTAGTAACTATCGATTTATCAGCATAATTGAAATAATAATTTTTCCTCATAATTAAGTGGTTAAATTAGCCGTGGGCAGAGTTATTAGTGGGGTAAATTAGCAGCGGGCACAGTTATTAGTTATTTTAGGGTGTTATTAGTGGGGTAAATTAGCAGCAGGCACAGCACAGTTAGTATTAGTTATTTTGGGTTGTTATTATTGAAATTAGGTTTTGTTATTTTTTTAAAAATGTAGGTTGATTTATTATTATTATTTAAGCAAAATAATATTGCAATTTTAAGTTATTTTTTTTAGTTTATAAGATGTAGCTTTTACTCTTACTACATGCTTTTGGGTTTTGGGCTATTGACTTCTTCTTCACCAAAGTATGAAGAAGACGGGCTCTTACTTTGGGCCCAATAATTGAAATCATAATTCCTACAAAAACTTTGGAGCCAACACTGAAAAGAGATTTCATCTCTCTAGGCTCTTCATGGAGTTAGAGTTAAGAGAGATCTAGGGTGATTACTATTGTGAAACACAAATAAGAATGAAAAATATTATATAATTAAAAAAAATTAATATTTAAAATTATTTTAACCAATTTAGATCCATTTTAACTTCAAATCTATCAAGTGCCAAGAGGGATCGAATCTCTTGAGATGCAAGTCTCTTTTAAAGTTAAAAAATATTTGATTTTTCTCAGCTCCCGTATGAATCTAGGATAATTTAATTATCAATTTTATATATAATTATTAATTCTATGCAATTGTTTTATTTTTATGTAATTTGGCCAAGATAGAATCTTAAAAAAGACATTACATTACATCTCTATTATACCATCCTAGATCCATGTTAAATATGTATCTATCAAGTGTCTAGAGGGATCAAATCTCTCTATGTGCATACTTCTTTTCTGAGTACAAAACTTGAAGATAGGTTTGCACACAATTCCTTTCGAAGGTTGAAATGGATCTAGGCTAGTTTAATTATTAATTTTATTTCTTTCATTTAATTTTTACTTTTATGTAATTTCACTAAGTCAAAATGTTTTAATTAATATTTTTATTTTGTATTTTCGTTTTATTTTTATATAATTTGATTGGGTCAAAATGTTTACATAACATAATATAACAAGATAAATATTTATAAAGTGTTTTTCAACCCAAAATGTAATAAAATTAAATTAAAAAATATAAATATTTACAAAATATTTTGATTGTGAAATGGGAGGGTGTTTTTGGGCATGTGGTATTGATGAGCCATGGTATTGGCCCATGATATAGTATGGTTAATAATATCCATGATAAATTGGGGTGAGTATCCATGGTTCAAAATCTTGTTGTGTTGTAAGTATTATTTTAATTGTGAAATAAGAGATGGTTTTTCGGCATGTGGATTGATGAGTCATCATATTGGCCCAAGGTATGATATGGTTAATAATATCTGTGGTAAAACGGGGGAATATCCATGCTTAAAAATCTTGTTATGTTTTAAGTATTAAGTTTGTAAGGGCTTATTAATGAAATTTGAATATGATTACAAAATTGTTATTTTAATTTGGTAAAATGGATCTTAATTTATAGCTATTATTTATATCTAATATATTTTAATGTGATAAAGGTGTAGATATATGTCAAAAGTAATTATAATATTTTTCCTTTTAGATTGTGAAAAGAGAGATGGTTTATGGGCATATTGTATTGATGAGCCATGACATTGGTCCATGGTATTATAACAAAGTCTATTTACAAATTAATAATATCAATAACAAACATATCATTATATTATAAATTTATTGTAAGTATTAAAGTTTTGATGTGCTTATTAATTAATTTAAATATGATTCCAGGATCTATATATATATATGATGATTTTCTTTTATCCAAAAAATTATTAATAAAAACAAAATTACAATGTAACAAATTGAATTTTATTATTTTTATTACTTTTAACTTTTTACGAACATTACAACATTTCCCGGATCTATAAATTAGACATATTAATATAGATTCAACATATTAAATTAACACGTGAAAATGTTTACAAACTTTCTTACATTATACCTACACATGACTCCTTTATTAGATTAGAGAATACGATCATTGACCTAAAAATAATACATAATTATTTTATTTTATTTAATATAATTATTATTTATTTTATTTCCATTTATACTTCTAATCATGCCATTTATAATGTGCATTTTAAGTTGTCTATCACTAATAGAATTATATATAATTGAGGTGGTTTCTCACATACCAAAGATGTACAATGTTTTATTTATTTATTAAATATGTAAATTTAAGCTTTAAGTTGTTTTTCCTAAATTTTTCCTAAATTTTTAGGCCGATAGACCTTTCCTTTGAAAGGGACCTTTGTCGTCCCTTTTATTCTCATGTTGACACATGTTGTGAGATTCCCTTTCATCATGTTAACACGTGGCGTGAGATTTTTAGGCCCATAGGCAGAAAATCGGCGGGCGGCGATCTCTGGCACGATCCGGATGTCTGCATGCCGTTCTGAAACCCCACGACAGGGTATCCTATGAACATGAATTCATTGTTCTTCAATCCATTGGCCAAAGCGAGCTTCGAAGCCACGATGCCTCTGGCCAGCATGCATTTTCCTTTCTCACACCTTGTTGCTTCCAGAGTACTTTCTGTAAATCAGATAACATATTGTGGTTACCGCTCAGCCGAGGATTGAGAAGCTAAACTTTTTTCGCGAGCTGGTTCATCTTTTTTTTTTTCCTTATCATTCGTAGCTGAAGCGTTACGAGCCTTACTGGATACTCTAATCGATTTCTTGTGGAATTCAAATACAACGCAGGTTGTTGGGTTCGGTTTTAGCTCGACTTACTTGGTGGGGGTGACGCATCTACAACGACGGACTTCACCGGTTACGGGTGAGAACTTACCCTGGCTGGAGAGTGAAATCCTAGAGCGTGGTTATGGCTCTCTGCAATTTATATGATGTTCGCCTCACTGTCAGTTTTTCAGACTAATAGAGGTTAGGGCTTTTAAGGGTTTTTTCTCAAATTGTATATATATAAGTAGGGTGTGGCTTCAACTCCGTTAATACCCTAGAGCTTACTTCTGCTCTGAACTGAGTAGTTCTCTTACTGTTATATTTTGTGACAATTGAGGGTTTCCAGATTTGTAACTGTCTATTGCTCTGCTACTTGATATGGATATTCTGGCATGCAGTAGAAAACATTATTTGCTTGAATCGACTTGTTTTCTGTTATAAGTATTTACAGTTCTGGGTTTGGGTCATTCGGTAGTCTTCTGGAAAAAAAAAACTTTTGATGTAAATGCTCGGTTTCTCGTTGAATCTTGTATGAACAATATGTTGGAACTGTTCAGAATTTAAAGGAATATTTGCGTCGAAAATGGTTATGAATTTTAAGTTTGAAATGTGGGCTCGGCCAGCACCGAACTCTGTTCGTTATTTATAGCTTGAATGTTCGATACAAAGTCCTTCAATAACCACAATAGGGTTCTGGTCTATTTCTTACTGTGTGCGTTTTCTGTTGTAAATAGCGGGGTCTGTAATATGTTTGAGTTATACCACCTCTTAGGAAGGCTATCAGATGAGCCTGTTCCTACAGGGGCTACGAATCTCTACATGCTTCCAAAACATATGGACTCTGGGAATTAATAGATGACATAACTATCTTTGTTGCTAAGCGTTATGGTATATTTAGCCCTGTTTTCTAAAATGTTTACCGAACAGAACTTTCAACTTCCCGAACCTTTACCCTTTAATGAATCATAGTGTAAAGCCGATTCAATTGCGTTCTTAGTTAATTTCCCTGCACAAAGTCTTTTCTTAACATAATGATTAACCGTGGCATCTTAAGTTGACATTATTAGACTATGCTTTTGGGATTCCCTGCAGATTGACGGTTCAGCTGATATTTATGACGCTTCTTTGTGATAGTTAGCAGGAACCACACATGGTTCCTTACTTTGGATTTCACTTGACTGTTACTTGATATTTCTTAATGGTATTTTGTTCTACTAGTGAGCGATCAACTGGAATTAAACTGCATAGGCAGGGTGTTTGTTTAGAGGCTCCTTGTCAATATAACTATATGCCCTGTAAAATATTATGCAAAGAGCGATAGTAACAGAAACATGACAGATATTGCTTTTGTTTAGATTTGATCTATAATTCTGCTTGCAATTTGAGGGGCAAAATAAACAGTGTCCTTGCATGATTGATAGATAATTGCACACAACTATTGCTTTTGCTTGACTTAGCATAGTAGTAGTTCTTCCTTAACAAATGTACTGTGTTTGCTATTTTCTCTAGATTTTGTTGCTCTTCTTCATGTTTTACTTAAAATATTAGTTTCTTAGGCTAACCTCCTTTTTTTTTAAATATTAGTTTCTTAGTCTAACCTCCATTTTTTTAAATATTAGTTTCTTAGTCTAACCTCCATTTTTTGAAATTTATTGTAAATTACAGCATATAGCTTTTGTGGGTGTTGTTTTATTATCTAACCAGAACGATGAAGGATGCAAAGGCTAAGAGGACTGCAGCCAAGGAGACTAAGAATAAAAATGTTGAACCCAAGTATGTGAAATTTAATACTATAGATACCAATGATTTGTTCTGTTTCATGTTTGTATAATGAGTATTTTTTTCTGTTCAATTCTTGGGAATTTTTCAGGAAGAAGCCAGTGTCAAAGAGAAGCCAAACAAGAAGCAGGCCAAACCCAAAGCAGTAAAGGACCCAAACCAACCTAAGAGGCCACCAACCGCCTTTTTTGTATATCTGTATGCAATTTCTTTAACCCCTATCATGCAGTATTATTCATGGTTACTTTGTTCTGATAGCCTTATGAGATAGGTATTGACAAAGTTTGGTTGTTCAGGGAGGATTTCGGTATGGATCTATTTATTTAACTGCGCGTTCACATTCTAATTATTATAGTAATGGCTTGAGAGGATTGACTTTCAGACACACTTTTTTTTCTTTCATTCATGCGATTCGTCTATTTTAACTAACTTGATTCTATTCTTCTACATACTTGTGCAGGTTTGTTCTCTGTAACAACCGAGATCGATTCGGCAAAAGGTTAGTAGTTCCTTGCCTGTATTTCCTGTCTATTTCCGTGGCATGGCTGCATCTTCAAGATGGGTTTCTGAGTAAGATGAGTTATTCTCTCAAGCGAGCGTGTTCGAAGATATCTACATGGATTTTTGGACATTGTCTTCAATTCTCTAAATTGGCAATTGGGTCCATGGTATGTTTGCATCTTCAAGATAGGTTTCTGAGCAAGATTTTGACGCAGAAAGTTTTATGTAATGGAATACCAGCAAATTGTTTGAACAAAATATATTCCCTGTACATCTTGCAGAGTTTGAGATGTCTCGTTATCTGCCACTGTATATATCCCATTTTATGAAAATAATATGTAATGGAATACCAACAAATTGTTTGAGCAAAATATATTCCATGTTGCAGAGTTTGAGATGTCTGGTTATCTGCCACTGTATATATCCCATTTTATGAATGAAAGCATGGCTCCCAGGCCTCAGCCAAAGTGTGACCTAGTGTGTTGGATATAGCTATGCAATACATTTCTGGCAGATAGTGGCCATGGAACAACAGCCTGTAGAAGCAGATCTTGGAATTTGGTTTTCAACATTAGTTTCTCAGTTTGCATACTTTTGTTTAAGCAAAAATATTTGGTTGTTGCTTCAAAATTGTAATGAGCAAAAACACTGTAGAATCCACATAAATTTGTTGGTTTTTGTCTAAGTGGACTCTTGACAACTGTTGGAAACTATAATTTCCCCTGTGCGCGGGAGGGCAGCAGTAATGGCGCGCGGTCAGCAGTCAACGGAAACAGAAAACCACCTAGCGGCAAATCTAAACCGGCAGGAAGATATCGCACCACCTTTCGGCCTGAAGTGGTTTCCGGACAGTGTGGTCCGATGCTGACATCTGTCCAACAGTGACGCACCCATGACATAAGCAACTGACACCCATTGGAAGGTAACGTTGGGTCAGCTCACCCTGTCCGATATCCATCCGATCATGATGCTTCTCTCTCCGCCGTCCGATTGAAGGGAAAGGACTCCGCCGTTTAAACCTGTCCAAAGTACATACCCGGGCCTGTTGAAAGTTAATGCAGCGTGGAGTAGAAAAATCACTGGACCATACCATGTAATAATTTTATGACATGAGTTTGGTAAAAGTTTCAATGTTTTCCTACGGCGTATTAATATGGAGTATGGGCGGGCCGTAAAACATAATGTAAGTTTATTTTATTTTTGCCCATACGAAATATTCAACGGTTGACTCTGTTCGAGTCATATGGTAATCGCATTATACAAAAAGGGATTGTTTTTTTTGTGAAGTAATAACACACGGGGAGAACAAGACACTGTGTGGGCTCGCGGCAGCCATTGAAAGAAAACCCACGGGGATTGTAAAAAACATTTTTATGTAATTGCACATGAAAAATGAAAAGCAGAGTTCGCGGCAGCGATTGAAAAATTTACACAGCTTGTAAAAGTAAAAGAAACCAAGGGATTGTATTTTTAGTGTGAAGAATTACACACGGCGAGGAGATGAACTGGACTTGCAGCAGCCAAATAGGAAAAACTGAAGGATTGTAATTCTGTGTGTTATGTGAAAAACACACGGTGAAAATAAAACAGAGGGTCCGCAGCACAGAAAGGATATTGCACAGGGAGCATAAATTTTTCTCTGTAATGTAAAAAGTAAAAGAATGCACAGCAGTGCAGAGGAGGAGAAGAAGAAGTGAAAGAAGAAAACCAGGGGCAAGTGTAAAACCATGAATTGTTTCACACAGCAGTGAAAAGGTAAATGTGTAAATCCCTGTGATTTTTGTTTTCACACAACAGTGAATTTAAATGAAATATTTACACAGTGGTGTAAAATTTCATAGGAGGCAGAGTAATTTCTTTTGTAATGTCTTGGTGAATCCCTCTGAGTGAAAGAGGATGAATATGTCTCAGTAAATTCTCAGGTGAAAACAGAGTTTTGGTTTAATGTTGTTTTTGGTAAATCCCTCACAGCAAAGAGGATGAATGTATATCAGTCATTTTATTTTAATGAATAGAGATCTTTTATGGTGATGAAATACTCTGTTCTCAGCTATTTTTTAAAGGGTCCTCTGTGCAAAAAGATCCTGGAGTAGAGCAAAGGAAACAGAGCATTACCTCTGTGTTTTATATTTGTCTGGTTTTGGTATTTTCCCATCCCATTGCAAACGAAAAATACCCAACAACAACATGCTTACAAGTGATATAAAAGCTTTTACAGCATAGCCATTTAGAAAATTTAACAGGAAACCAGCTCTGCCCAATATTCTTCCATTCTTGTTTTGAAGCATAGAATTTTGTTTTTCACAGAAGTACTCCCTGAACCTAGAACTTATGCGAACCAAAATAAGGACATGGAAGAGGTCAAACAATTAACTTTGTGCATATCAAATATTCCCAAATCCACAATCAACATAAAGATGCCCCTCCCCTTATAAAATGTCAACTTTTTGAAACTTGAACGTTTTAAAGGATGGTTTCTAACTTACTGAAAAAAAAACCCCTGTTGGTTGCAGGAATGAAAATGTTGACCCACGAAACTGAGAGGATTGATGCTGTGGATGAAACAAATATGACCGTTACCTACACTGTAATAGACGGTGAGATTATGAGCATATACAAAGTGTTCTGGCCGACCTTGAAGGTAATTCCGGAAGCTGATGCCAATTCTTGCACTGTAAGTTGGAGTGTTGAGTTCGAGCCAACAGGTAACGAAATCCCCCCAGCAGAGACAATTAAGGAAGCGGCAACCAGCATGTTCAAGACCGCGGAAGGATATCTGCTCACCACAGCTTGAGCATCAGCACATGAATGAATACTGGTTATTATAAGAGAGCTGTCTTAGTATAATAAAATAATGGGTCACAGTATTGATTGATATTTTGTACACAGAACTGTTTTCCTCCTTGGAGGTCTGGAATATTTCAAGTTATTGCAACTTTGTTTTGGGGTTGAGAATACTATCTGTAATTTAAAAGTGTTATAGTATTGATTGAACTAGCATTGTACTAGTAAATGTTTGGACAATCAAATGTTTTCCTGCTTGGAGATCTGGAATTTAAGTTATTGTTGTATATTTCATAATACAAAATTCCTATCCCTGTTTATCAGGTTTTATATCTATGCATGTATTTGGGGTTGTGCCGTAGAAACACCGGTGCCTCAGAAGGGGCACTGAAGACGGATCCGCACTCCGCTCACATGTAAGTACTCCTAGAAATCCCCTCTCCACTGGATTTCGGTATGGATCTATTTATTTAACTGCACGTTCACATTCTAATTATTATAGTAATGGCTTGCGAGGATTGACTTTCAGACACATTTTTTTTTTCATTCATTCATGCGACTTGTCTATTTTAACTAACTTGATTCTATTCTTCTACGTACTTGTGCAGGTCTATTCTCTGTAACAACCGAGATCGATTCGACAAAAGGTTAGTAGTTCCTTGCCTGTATTTCCTATTTATTTCCGTGGCATGGCTGCATCTTCAAGATGGGTTTCTGAGCAAGATGAGTTCTTCTCAAGCGAACGTGTTCGAAGATATCTACATGGATCTTTGGACGTGGTCTTCAATTCTCTAAATTGGCAATTGGCTCCCTGGTATGTTTGCATTTTCAAGATAGGTTCCTCAGCAAAATTACCTCCTTGTTTCGTCATTTTTTCCAGAGGAGCGTGAATCATTTATTGATTGCGTATCTGCTTCTAATCAGCGGATATGTCTGAATGTCTTCCTTGCCATTTTTATTGGACCAGCGACAAGACCTTCCCGCCATTGCGAGACACAGCCTTCGATTATAACGTAGAGGGCGCATAAAGTACCTGGCTCTGTTATGCAAAAACTCGGATCAGATTGCCACTGAGGGAAATTTTAGGCAGATCCTATTTCCGGAACTGGGTTGTCCAATTTTGTTCCGCCGCAGGACAACGTTGCAGCTTTTGAAGTCGACATTCTCATCTTCTATTTGGTATTTTCCCTAAGGAAGGCAACCAATTCTTGATCTTTTAATTGCTATCATTCATAAGTCAAATCTCGAGAACGACCTAGGGAAAATTTCCAGTGACTGTAGTGTCTTTAATGACGATCTCGGTCCCTGGCATATTTTCAACATTGTCGGCTAGATTTATTAATGCAGCTTTACGTACCGGGCCTTTGAAAATAATCAGAAAAATGACATTAAAAACTCAGTGAATATATCAGAGGTTTGAATAATGCAGTAGATTCGTAATTATAATTGTTTGTTAATTTAAATTTTAGATCCGAAGTTTGAACAATAATTTGTATGAAGTTTGAACAATAATTTGTAAGAAGAATCACATAACCAAAATAAACAATAGATTTATTTGAAAAATTACTTGGAAAAACTATAAATTCACAACAGTTTACACTTCTGTCAACTCCAATCTTCTGGTCTTGTCAGTTATACATATAAATTTTAATCAATATCTATATATATAATTAATATTTAGTCAGAATATTTATAAACAATGCATGTGTTATGAAAATTGTTCAAAAGATCAAACCATCACTATAACTTAACCAAAATTTTCAAGAATTTTTAATATTTTTATTTTATTTTATTTATTTATTTTTACACATATTAAACACTAGTAAAAACTTCAAAGAATAGTTTCTATTATTAAGTTTCTTTCCAATTGAGGAATCACTGAATCAAATCTTTTAGACGTCCTTGAGTTAGGTCTAGACAGATAAATCTGCCCAAAATATTACTCATAAGAAAATCCAAACAAGATTAGGCCTTTTAATAGGCTGCAAATTGTTCAGCAGTTTGTCTATGTTTTACACCCTGTACATTTGCTTATTATGTTTTAACTTTCTAAATGCAATATACAATTATGGTTTTCAATGAAATATATTGGTAGGGGATAGTCATCGTGGTTATTGCCTTGGTCACTAGCGAGCTTCTTATATGCTTGGCCATTTATAGAGGTTTATTGATTTTGGGTAATTAACTTAACCTCTTGATTTTGGGTAATTAACTTACTCTAAAATGAAATAAGACATTCAATGTGTTCCTTGTAATATAGATATAAACAAAACATCTAAAGAAAAATTGTGCAATTGTGGAGCAAAGTTTTCCACAAACCAATTAACTCTTCTAGAAAATTCAACAATTCCAATTTAATAATCCTATCGGCCTCTCTTTGTAGTTTTTAAGACAATTGCTAGTCATATATATGATGATTTTTGCAATTTAAAAGTTAGTAAAATTTGCATATAAGAAAATCAAAAATAAAATTTGCCAATCACTTTTTTCTTTATTTTTTTAATATACTTTTACAAAATGTATGTGAATTAATTTTTATAATTTTTTATTATATTTAAAGTATATTATAACATAAATTCTCTATTAAATAATATTAATAATGACTCGCTTCAATAATTGTTTAGATATAGAAAGAGAAGACCAGTGAGATTGCCTTGCATATTATTGTTGCATTGCTTTTGAATTTTTATCCGAAAAAAAATATTAAATGAAGTTCATTATGTCATCGAGGATGGATATAGTTGATGGAATGACCAAGTATACAATGTAACCATAGCCATTTGTTTAATTATATATTTGAAAATTTGGATGGCTGGTCCTTTCTTTTTTAAAGATTTTGTTAGTTTAGACTTAGTAAATTCTTTGACGCCAAAACCTATCCTTCATTATATCGTATCTCCCTTTCAAGTGAAATTGGTCGTTGATTTTTCAATAGCGTTACCCACTATTATATATTCTTGATCAGGGCCAAATGACATTATTAAAATTGGCATCACCACCAATCTGATCCATGTGTTTGATCAAATGATGGCTAATCCCTATCCACCTGAGACTAAGAATTGGTATTGGATGATTTTAAGGGCCAAAATAAAATGAATTTTTGAAAAGGCTAACGTGGAGAGCTTTATTCAACACACTTCTCAAATGTTATTTTGAGCTACATAACCTAGACTATTGTTGATAAAGACCACTTACACGTGCTCATGTGTACCTATCCACAAGCCATCCAGGGATCAACCAACTATTAATGGAGGGGATAGTTTGATATTTTGGGAGTGAGTTTTGATATTCTAGATTATCTTTTTATGCTTTTAAATAAATTTAGAGTAAATATTAGGATAGAATAGGTCAAACACATATTGAAAGAAGGAAAATTTAGGGCACGTACAAAACAAAACTCCTTAAAATGACTTTTCATCACTGTACTAATTAGGTCAAGTCAGATCCCTCAGTTTGATTTTGCAATCAACAACCCTCCACCCGAAGAGCCCAAGTTGATAGGACTTCAATTATGATAATATTTTATCTTGTCCAAGGTTGAAAATATAATCACCATATATCTTTATAATTCCAGGACCTTAAGAATCAATTGCAGGCCAACTATCACCTTATAGTAGTAATTTTGTTAATTAATTAATCAACTCATCACATGTTGATCGAAGTCTAACGTAATTTTGTGTGGGTGTTATAGTTTATTATTTTGAAAAAAAATAAACTACCAAACTATGTAAAACATGATAATCTTAGCACCCACATATGCATGTCTTCTTCAACAACATGTCAATTTCAGCACCCACATATGCATGCCTTCTTCAACAACATATCAATTGATAATGAATAATAGTGAGTTACTTGTATGAGTTTTAGTAAATGAGCTAGTATCAATTTATGGTGTTGATTATTAACCAACAACACAAAGTTTACCTAATAGAGGAGGAAGCAAAGATGGTAAGAGCATAACTTATTTCAGTAGCATCATTGACTATGCTAACTAACATAATGCATGAAGGGAAAAAAGGAAAAGATAGGATTTCATGGTACTCGCAAGATAATGATGGCCTCAAAAGTGGTAATGAGGTTATCATAAATGTGCTCACTTAGGAACAAGTGTGTATTCTTAAATATATACATGTATTCCTAATCTTATAACTTTGGGTGCTCCCTGAACTGTCATGCATGCATGCTAGCTTGTATCTATTAAGAATGCATGCACATTTTCAAAAGGACACACATTTTCAGGAACATGTGTGTGTTTTTGTAAGTGTGTGCATGATTTCAAGAATGCATGTGCATTTTTGGAAGTGCACATGCTTAGAAGAGTGTGTGCGCGTTCATAAAAGCATGTGCACACTCTTATGTCTATAATCTCTAAGAGGGAGGGCAGGAATAATAAAGAGACACAGCTAAGAGTGGGTGTTATGAGGGAGTGGTTGAGGGAAGGAGCGGTGGAGGGATGGAGAAAGAGGGAAAGGGATAGGAATGAATCAAAGAGAGAGAGAGAAATGAATCAGAGAGAGAAAGAGGTAAAAAAGGAAATAGGGGAGAATAGTAGGTAAGGGGGAGAGAGAGAGGGTTTGGAGGAGAGAGGAAGAGGACAAAAGGGTGATGGATTGAGTGATCATGAGTGACAGAGAGAGAGAGAGGAGAGGGAGAGAGAGTAGTGGGAGATAGAGTGGAGAGAGGGAGGGAGGGACAAAGTAGGAGATAGGAATGAGAAAGGGAGAGAGGGATAAAGAGGTAAAGGGAGAGATTAGGGGATAGTGAGAAAGATGGGTAGACTAGGAGAGAGAGGAAGAGGGGGAGAGGGAGAGAGAGCGAGTGAACATGCACTTGTGTGCAAGGCGAGAGATAGAGAGAGAGAGAGAGAGAGAGAGAAGGGGGTGAGAGATGTGAAGAAGAGAGAGAGGGAGTGAAGTAAAGAGGGGAAAACATACATAGAAAGAGAGAGATAGATAGATATGGGGGAGAGGGAGTGAGAGGTAGAGAGGTGAAGAGACAAGTGAGATAAAGAAAGAGAGGGAGGGAGGTAGATAAAGGGGTAAAAAGAGAAAGAGGAGGGGAGACTAGGGAAGGGAGAGAGAGAGAGAAATGGAGAGATGGGGAGAGAGTGAGGGAGTGTGCATAAGAGAGATGGGGGAGGAATGTTTAAAGATAAGATGGGGGGAGAGAGGGAGGGAGGGAAGCAGTGGGGGAGATAGATAGATCTTTCGGGGTGTTGTTATGAAGGATGGATTGAGGGATGAAGCAAGGGATAGAGAAGGAGAGGAAGGGAGAGGGAGGAAGTTGGACATTTAGGGGGCTTGAACTCGGGAAGAGAGAGAGAGAGAGAGAGAGGGAGGGAGGAAGGGAGGAAAGGAGGGATAAGTGAGAGAGAGGAAGGGGGAAGGAGAGAGTGGTGGGAGAGGTGGGGAAGACAAAGACAAAGAGGGATTGAACAATGAAGAGAAAATGGGCACACACACATATTTCCCCGAGGGGGGAGAGAGAATAGGGTGTGGGAGAGAAAGAGTGAAGATATAGAGGGGGGAGAAACATTGAGAGGTAAAGAGGGAAAAAGGGGGGGATATTGGGGAAGGGAGAGAGAGGTAGATTGGAGTAGAGAGAAAAAATTAAATTATAGAGAGAGATAGAGAGGGAGGGAGAATTAGGGGAAAAGAGATAGAGGGGGGAGGAGAAAGAGGAAGGTGGAAAGAGATAGTGAGTGAGGGGGAAGAGAGGGAGGGTGGTGGGAGGAAGGAAGGGAGGGAAAGATATAGGAAAGGGGAGGTTTATTGTCAAGGACATATTGAGGGAGAGAGGGAAGGGAGAGAGAAAGGAGGGAGTGAAGGGAGAGAGAGTGAGTCTATCTCTCCATATATAGTATATGTCTCTCCCTCACTACCTCTGACTCTCACTGTACATATCGTTATATTTCTCTCTCTTACCCACATTATCTATCCCTCTTTCCCCTCTCCATTGTTGAAATTAGCAACTTCGATCGTATTTTCATTAGCAATTTAATGGAGAAAATTTATATTTTGACTTTGACCAAGTGGGCCTCATGGAGGAGAAGTTGAAACCACATGTGTGAAAAGCCACCTCATGAAACACATGTAAATAGAGGCATCGTTGGAGCTCATTTGACACATATCACACACATCAATTTGATTTGAAAATTATAGGGTACATCCAAATGTGCAAAGGAGTCAAAGGAGCATTTCTTCTTTATGTTGACCAACATATCTTTCTTTGCATGGACTTGGGTTGTTTTGGTATACGTTTGATAGAGGATTTGACTGTCTTGGGAGGATAAAAATTGCAGGAGGACTTTGACTCTAGTTGACCAAGTTTTGGCTGATGAAAGAAGGTCGAATATTTTATTTCATTGACTAAACTTTGGAGAGTCTTTGTGGATGTTGACTATAGGATTTGAGTGTGATTTGACCGAGTTTGACTATGGAAATTGCAGGCTGAATTTCAGGCCTTTAGTTGAGTTGCAGGAGGCCAAAATTCGACCCTTTGACCAAACTATTGACTGGTAATAAATTACTGACTTTTCTCTCTCGTTTGACTAGATTTGATTTGGTTGACTTGGGAAATTCAAAGTTTGACTTTGATTATTTATTGATGTAAAAATTTGATTATGTATCTTAGTCTAAAATTTATTGAATATCTAAGAAGAATAAGAATTGGTTTGGGCTTTCCCCCTTGTGGGGTTTTTCCTTGGTCTTTGACAAAAAATCTTTGTGTCTCATTGCGCTTAGATATATTCTATCGTGTATTATTGTTTATTGTTTATATATAATTGCTTAACTATTACTTGGGTGAATGAAATTGAATGATACATTTTTTTAAGTAATTATAACAACATCAAACTTGAGAAAAATAACATATATTAATCCCTCTCTCCTCTCTCCTTCACTCCCTCTCTCCCTCTCCTTCTCACACTCTCTCCTCTCTCCTCTCTCCTTATCTCCTCTCTCCCTGACTCCCTGACTCTTTCTCTATCTCTATATCCCCCCATCACTCTCTCTCTCTCTCTCTCTCTCTCTCTCTCTCACACACACACACACTCATCTAAGTGGATATCAGTGCCCACTCATAAATTCCGATGACTCAAAGCACGATTCTCTAGCTTGGTAGTCCTTTTATAATTTTTCGGGCCATGAACTTCTGGGGATGTTTAGAGGCCCTAAATGACATTTTGTTGTGCAAGGGGCCTAGGTGATGAACGTTAGATCTAAAATAGGCCTACTCAAATGTAGTTGAGCATACCAAAATAAGATCAGTACCAACTATCTCATTGGCCTTCTTATTTTCTCTATTTCCCATTTTTTATCTCTAACTAAAACATGGTGATGTAAAAAGATATGAGCTATCAAACAGAATTATAAATGCCATAGAAAAATACAATGAGTTATCCAGTTGAAAAAAATGACGGAATAAAAGGGCTATGACCTATCCAATAGATCACATTCTAGTAAAACATAGTAATGAAAAAACAATAATAGAAACATAATTACCAATAATAAGAGAGGATATGTGAAGAAAATTTCTCGTTACCACAAGCTACAATGATTTACTATAAAGGGAGAAATAAAATATATGCATGGAGGTGGCTATAGAAAGTAATGGTAAATATACTTTTCTTGAAGAATTTCTAAAAGACTATTAAAAAAGGAAAGAATTGTCCCTTCTAGGTATGTAGATATAAACTGCAAAAACAAGTCAATGACGACATACCATTTTTATCAAGTACTACAAGGGGGCCTATGTTGTGCTTGACTTGTCTTGCATAAGGAGTCAAGAGGAAACAATTTGGTTCTTGTTAGCACCTAAATCTGCCTTAGGCTGAAGGAAGGCAAAATTTAGGGTAACCACAAACCACGCTCAGTCTGGTACCTAGCCCTACCAGAACAGGAGAGGGCTCTCTCTGTGTCACGCTCAGTGAATAAGTAGACGAAACGGTCTGAGATGACTTACAGTGAAATATTGATCTTAGGCTAGTAAGTAAATATGGATACAAGAAGCAATTTTTTATGAATGACTGAGTTTCTAGGATGGTATGGGACCAATGAATAGCAATGAACAGAGAATTTAATACAAAGGCATAGATTACTTCGTGAGGAAAGACAGGCGGAAAGTATAGCAATTTAGTTTGAAATAACGTGGAATGGAGAGATTTCTTAAGAGGGTGAAAAGGGCATAAGTACATGAATCCTTTTCAACAGAAGAAAGAACACTGAACATGAAATTTTCCCACAGGCAGAGCAATAAAAATGAATTCTACCTTATCTAACTTAGAAAATTTCACTAGAAATGAATATGAAATGAACTGTGAAACATAATGAAATACATATGAAACATAAGAGACACATTTGCTACGCTCACAACCACATGAATCTCATGAAACAGAGCCACTGTCTTTCATTAATCCTCTGTCAGAATACAGAATGAAGAAACAGAGTTTCTTTCCCACAGTCTGTACAAGCCAACCAACCCTTTGCAAATGGTTTGCATACAATATATAGAATATGCCATGAGGAAATAGAATAACCAAGAGTTGGGGAGTTTCTAAAATCATTACAAAATGGAAATGGAAAGCCAACCATTAGCTACAGGTGCAGCATTACAAAAATGACAAATGGCTTTGGGTGACCTTTTGCCTTCCTTTGCCACTTGGATAGAAGCTAAACTCTTTAAAATCTGCCTTAGTTTCCAAAATAAGTGAAGTGTATATTGAGCAGACCCAATTGGAGAAAGTCACAAATCAAAATTTCATGAAACAGAGGTGAATTTGGCCTTTTTCCCTATATGCGTCGCGCCACTTTTCTATATGCGCTCCGCCAATTTGGAGGTTGTTTTGAGGGACCTGAAGGAGTCCCCAATGTGCCCAAGTGTGCTTGCTGGAAAGCCTGGCCTGTCTACTTTCCAACCCAAGTGGACTTTCTGAATTTGGTGCTCATTTTCCCCTCCAAATCTTCATTCTCCCAAGACTACTTCCTGTGTGTCAAAATAGGGGTAGAGAGGTCATTTTTTGGGTGTTTTTGGCCTCTTGGAAACTCAAATCATTCCCAAATTTCTTTTCTAAGCACCAATAGTTGTGATTTTGCATGATGAATCCAAAAATGCAAGCCATTTCCAATTTGGAGCTCCCAATCCTAGGTGCGCACAGGGAGAAAAAACTTGTGTTGTGACCAAAAAATTTCCATGTGACCAAAATTGCCCCAAATTTCTTGAAATTTGTGCTGGAGCTTCTCTAAGAGGTACTATGCTGGGCCACAGAGCCTTCAACCAAGATTTGAAGTTGATCTTGCTCTTTTTTCCTCTTTTGCCTCTTTGTTGCTTTGCTCAATTTTGCCTTCAAGCTCCTTATCCGAGCATTCACACTCATGTTCCGTGCCCTGTAATGATAAACCATCCTCCTCAGTATGGTTTTGTCTTTGTCGGCCTTCTCTAGCAGTCTCTCAAGGTGGATGTTGATCCGCTCTAGCCAAGACTCACTGTCATTGTTAATCTCTTGCTCCAAGGTAGTGAGCTCGATCCTCCTTTGTTGGGCAGCTTGTCGATTCTCATGGATGCTTTGCAGCTCCATGATCTCATGTTGGTCCTCAAGCTGTTTGTTCCTCTGCTCCAAATACCTGATGATCCATTTGGCCCTCTCCAAATTGAGTGACAAATCTTGGATCTCTATTTTATGCTCCTGAATGGTCATCCTGAGTTTGGCACTCTCCACATCTACATCATCATCCTGAATGAGGATGAATTCGGCCTCCTGTTCACCTGATGGCCCATTTTCATGCATGGTCCTCTTGCCCTT